>JADRCC010114588.1:0-11155 GCA_019843855.1 Hylomyscus alleni
TTTTTTTTTTAGATAAGGGAAACTTTATGTACCATTCAACCAATTTCGAATGTACTGTAGAAATTGTAGTCTTTCACAATCAAGATTCAGACCAAAATCTGTCCCTTTGCCTTATAGAGACTCTGAGTTTCTCTAAGAGTCCTCATCCCTGCCAATCAACAAACTGATCTTCTTTTCTACATAAGTGATTTTTTTAAAGAGGCATAGTAATAACAATATCTTAAAGGAAAAAAAAGATGTTTAAAGTAACAAATAGCATACTGTTCTCTCGCTATATATTCTCATCAATATGTTTAGTGAGGTTTGTGATAATTAATGAATGTGTAATTATTCATTGCCCTCCTTTTATATAGTCTGCATTGAATTTTAACATTTAACAGAAATTGTGAAACAGTAACAATAGTTCAGAGTCTAAGACGTTAGTGATAGTATTTATCAATAGATCCACCTTAGAAGGGATAATGAATGACAGCTTTGGTCATGCAAGAAATTCTAAAAGTTTCAGTGATCCTTAAAACAATTCACAGTTCCATTTTATAGTTGAATGGAATGATTTATGAATTAGATATTTTAATCTTTTTCTCCAGATAGACAGTTTTCTCTTTGTATAAGAGTACCTCTGCCCATCAAGTATGATAAATGAGTTCTTAAATATGCTAGTGATGACACACTATTGATTTCTACACACTAGTAGTGACCACTGAAAAGAATCACATTATTTGCCTGGTCAGTTGCTCCAAAAGCCACATGTGATTCATTTTCTGATTTTATAGGAGAATCTCTATAAAGAGTTCTACTCCAAAAAGGAAGGGCCAACCGCCTTCAAGGCAGCATCATAGCAACATTGCGGCGATGCAACAGAGGCAATAGAATTAAGTTAATGCATCTATTTCTTGGCACACAACTTTCATCTCTTTCCAGCATAGGTTGACACTTTAACTGAAGGAGGTGGAGACTCTGGAGGGAAAGTTAAATGAAGTACTATACGAAGAGCCATATGCAGTGACCATTCATTGATTCATGCTAAAGCGGACTGAATAGATATCAGATATTTTTAATGTGCTTCATTGAAAAAAATTATAAAAACTCTCTTGTTTTGAGGTAACTGTTTCAAATTTTCAAGAACAGCCTTAATGTGTTAGCTACGTATAAAAAAAATAAAAAAGAAAAGAGAGTAATAACCATAAAGGAAAAAAAAGACTGCTCCACTGTTCTATATGAAAAGTAAATAAACTTTGGTAGATATGACCAATGATACACCAGCTACCAGTAAGTTACTCATGTGATTTGTTGAAAGTTAAATGATCCTCTGTGAAATACTAGCCAGTCAGGGATACTATTCATGGGAGCAGCAAGAATACTAAGATGAACTCTAAAAGGAATTATAATGATTTAAAAGTCCCAGCGTTTTTTAAATAAAATAATATGCACTAATTAGAATTGTAAAATATTATGGGACCATGCAGTAATATAAGGTATTTAAGTACTCAATTTTAAGTGTATGCAAACCACACATTGCTGCTTAGCTTCTCTCAGCTAATAAGAACGAGGACATCATGAGTTTTGCAGGCAAATGGATGTAACTAGAAAACACCATCCTAAAGGAGGTAACTCAGACCCAAAAGGAAATGTATAACATGTATTCAGTAATAAGTAGATATTAGCCAAAAGAGTACAGAATACTCAGGATACAATCCACAGAACTCAGAAAAGTTAAAAAGCAGAAGAGCCCAAGTGAAGATGCTTGTGGGGAGGGAGAAGAAAGCAATCGTGGGAGGCAGAGGGAGAGAGCGATCTGAGTAAGAGAGGGGAGGGGAGGGAAAAGAAGAAACATGATCAGGTTTGGAGGAGGGGGAGACAGGAGAGAATCCCTGAGGGCCAGCAGAATGAATGGAAATATGTAACCTTGGGGAATGGGAGGTGGTGCAGGGACCCTCTAGAAAGTACCAGAGACCTGGGAAATGAGAGTCTCTCAGGACTCAAAGAGAGGGACCTTAGATAACACACCCAACAGTGGGAAGAGTGAACTTGTAGAGTCCACCTCAAGTAGAAAGACAGGGCATCAAGTGGAGGGATGGCGTTGCCATCCCATGGTCCAAACCTCTTATCCAGAATTGTTCCTGTCTAAAAGAGCTTCAGGAACAAAAATGGAGAAGATCCTCAGGGAAAGAGGGTCCAGTGACAGACCCAAATTGAGATCTGTCTCAAGGGGAGGATGGTATGCTTACATACAGGAGCCTAGAATGGCTGTCGTCTGAGAGGCTCAACAAGCAGCTGACTGAGACAGAGGCAGATATATACACCCAACCCTTGGGATGAAGCCAGAGATCCCTGTGACTGAATTAGGGAAATGCTATAAGTAACTGAGGAGGAAGAAGACCCCATAGGAAGACCCATAATCTCAACCAACCTGGAACCCTGAGTTCAGACACTGAGCCACCAACCAGGCAGCATACACAACCTAGTCCAAGGCATACATATATGGCAGAGCATATACATATATGGCAGAGCACTACCTGGTAGCCTCAGTAGATGAAGATGCACCTAACCCAGTAGGAACTTGAGCCCCAGGGAGTGGGAAGACCTGGAGCGGGGGTGGGGGAGCCTCTTCTTGGAGGCAGGTCGGAAGAGGAATGGTACGAGGAACTGTGGGAGGGCAGATTGGGAGGAGGGCAAAGAGTAGACTGTAAAAAAAAATAAAAAAATAAAAATAAATAAATAAATTCCTGTTGCTTACTGGGTAACTAACACCAGTTATTACCATAATACTTTTTCTTCAACCATGCTTAATTTTGGCTATAAGTACCAAAAATTATTCCTGAGTTCTTACATTATTATAACAAATTATTTAATTTTATTTTCTGTGAGGCTATGAGAGCTTGAAGAGTCTGTTCCCTTTTTCCTATCAAGTATTAAGCACTCACAAAGCACTCTCCAGCCAATGATGATATAGATATCTCTCTGAAGAAAGTAATTATACCTCAGAGAAATGTTATCGAGTATAGTCCACATTTTTCCTTGGTCATTCCTAACTATGACAGACTCCTAGCTGGAAAGGGAAGTACATAACCATTTGTATATTTCATTCTTTATCTAATTCTCCTAATTATATTACCTTTCATCTAATTCTTCTTTGAATAAACACATAACATGACTTTACAATAAATGTTCTTTTCTATTAGGAGCCTAAATAAAAGATGGGATTTATCATTATAAATAAAAGAAGAATTAGTTAAACAATAATCCTGGAGACTGATTTTTAAAAGCTAAAAATGTGTTCTCAGTGATTATTTTTTAAAGTTTTAATCTTAGCTATGTTCTTAAAATGGTAATTTTAAAAAGGTTAAGGGAGATTCTTGGATAACACTGGTTCCTTAATGTTTAAAATGCTCCGTGTAAGACTTCTCAGTTCATCAGAAAAACTTATTTTTAGATAATACTTCAACGAGATTTATACATGATGCTCATGGATATATTTTAATCACCCCTTTTACTTGGATCATTTAATAGGAGATTTTAATAGAAATAATTCACTAAACATCCTCAGTAGGATTTCAATAGCTATAGCTGTTTCCAGAGAGGCTCAGCCATTGCCTGACAAATACAGAGATGGATGCTCTCAGCCAACTATTGGACTGAACACAAGGTTCCCAATGGAGGAGATAGAAAAAGAACCAAAGGAACTAAAGGAGCTTGTAGACCCATAGAAGGAACAACAATATGAAGCAACCAGTACTCCAAGAGCTCCCAGGGACTAAACCACCAACCAAAGAGTACACATGGAGAGACCCATGGCTCCAGCTGCATATGTAGCAGAGGATGGCCTAGTCAGTCATCAATGGGAGGATAGTCCCTTAGTCCTGGGAAGGCTTGATGCCCCCGTATAGGGGAATGCCAGGACAGGGAAGTGGGAGTGGATGGGTTGGTGAACAGGGGGAGGAGGGATGGGTTAGGGGGTTTTCAGAGGGGAAAGGGGATAACGTTTGAAATGTAAATAAAGAAAATATCTAGTTAAAAAATCAGCAAAGTGTGATTTATAATAACAAAAAATACTGATGTAGGCCTGTTATCATTTTACTTTTTTCTTTCTCTAACACTGGAATGAGTTATTCTAACATCATCATCTGTCAGTTAGCTACAATTACTATCTAAACTGTATATCATCTTCAAGGATTTTTGGGAAAGTAGGCAGTAATCAGTGATAAAAGTAAAGATTTTAGAAAATTAATTAAGATGAACTTTATTATAAATACAACTTTAAACCATGTTTATAATGACTTATTTGTTCAGCCATAGTTCTTATGTAAAAATATTAAGAAAAAAGAGTTGCCTATCTCTCTCTCTAAAACAAAACACTAGAAACAACAGTAATAAAATGTATATAAAATTAAAAGTCAAAAGAGACAAGCAAAATATAATCAATTTAAACAATCGACGCAATAAAGTCACACAAAAAAAACCATGGAATATTATTTTGTGCTAGCCAACAAATCTTGAGCATGGAGCCTGCCCTGGGATGTGGTTGATATACCCAGTTATGCTCCATTGAATAAAACAGATCTTCCTTCTCCCATTATCAATTGCAAATGTCTAATTGATTAGGGACTTTGTGTATGCTCTCCTTTCTCAGGCATGTCATAGCTAAGAGCTTACATCTGATCCATAACCACAAAGCAGAGAAAGAGATAGAACTAATTGTTAGTGGCAAGAAGATATGAAACATCAAAAACCCAGGACACACCCTCTTCAGCAAAGCCACACCAACCAATCCCAACTAATTCATTGAAATCAACTGGGGATCAAACATTCAAACATATGAGATGGTGGAAGCCATTCTAATTCAAATCCTCACAAAGCCCATCTATTCACAACTCCAATGAGTATTTTAGAAATAATGAATTGTACTGTAGTTGTTTGAGTAAAGTAATAATGTGTTCCATTGGCTCTAGTATTTGAAAACCAGGTGCCCATTAAGTAGTGATGTTTGGAAGGTTATGGAACTTGAAGAAAGTTCAGCACTTCAGGAGGAAGTGTGCCATTAGGGTGGGATTTGAGGGTTCACAGACTCACCTAACTTCCAGTTTATTCTCTCTGTTTCTTGTTTAACATATAGGATATAATCTCTCAGCTTCCCATTAAAGTTGCCTGCTGCATGCCTTCCTCACCTGTATGAATTATCCCCAAGGAACCATAGCTCAAATAAACTTTTGTCTGCAATTTCCTTCTGACATGATTTTTTATTTCATCAACCAAAAGATAATAGATAGAGAAGTTTGTACCAGAAAGTGGGACATTTCTGCGTAGAACTGGACTATGCTCATTTTTGGAGGATTGTGGTAGTTTGGACATTCAGAATAGAAAAACAATTGAAAACTCTAAGCAGAGCTCAGTGGGCCATTCTAATTTTCAATTGTTTCACTATTACACATGAATTTATTTACAAACTGAAGAAAGGGAGCTTGTGAAGATGCATTATGACTATGATATGAACCTCCAATATCTCGGTCATTATTTTGGGGGACTCAGTAATTGTAAGGCACATACGTGTACATTCAATGTGTATATGTTTCTGAGTATATAGGTGAGAGAAACTACTTCAAAGGTGCATTAATATAAATAATATGTTGAAAATATGAGGGGATTTTTCTTTCACCAGTGGCCATTCTGAGACTAGAAATATAATTCTAGGTTGATTTCAGTTTAACCATATTATGAAATCAGCAGAAACAATAAAGGAAACGTGGTTAATGATATGTTATTTAGTCATGAAGTGGAATGAAATTCTGTCATTTCGAACAAAATGGGTAAAACGGGAAGTAATTTTATTTGAAATAAGGCAGACACCAGAAAAAATATCCTGTACTTTTTTCTCAAATAAGTAGACATTTCAGTAGTTAAATAAAATCATATATATGCATATGACATTATATACACAAAAATACACACATATATATTATATGCACATATGAATGTAAAAATAATAATATCAAAAAAGGAAGAGGACTAGTAGGAGAAGATAGTGTGGTTCATATGGCCTAAGTACATGATATACTAATTAAAATTATCTATGGAATATGTCACTATGTATAATAAACAAATACCAATACATTTTAAATCAAGTGATTATAGAAGAGGAAAATGATCATTCAGTATAGTGCTTGCTGAGGAAGCATGGGGACTGGAATTCATATCCCCAGCAGTCATAGAAATATCTGAAAATGGTCTTTTGTTCTTACAAATCAAATGGGTTAATCAAAAAATTTTAAAAAGAAAAACAACAAAAACACAAAGCAAAACAAAAAACCCACTGTAATTCATAAACAATAATTCACTAAATAAAAGTAGAAGCAGTAACTATAAAGAAGCAAACATTGGCAAAGGAGAAAGAAAGAGCTTTCTAGGTATGCTGATGCACTAATCTTATGAGACTCTGGACTACTGAAACTAATGCAAAATCATACCTAATTTCTTTTTCTATAAAATTATATATTATAAACACTTGGTGCATTGACTGTTTTTGTGTGTCAACTTGACACAAGTTGGAGTTATCATAGAGAAAGGAGCCTCCCTTGAGGAAATATCTCCATGAGATCCAACTGTAAGGCATTTTTTCTATTAGTGATCAAGGGTAGGAGGGCCCAGCCCATTGTAGGTAGTGCCATCCCTGGGCTGGGCTGGTAGTACTGGATTCTATAAGAAAGCAGGCTGAGCAAGCCAGGGGAAGCAAGCTAGGAAGTAACATCTCTCCAAGGCCTCTTCATCAGCTCTTGCCTCCAGATTCCTGCCCTGACTTGCTTTAGTGATGAGGAACAGCAATGTGGAAGTGAAGTAATAAAGCTAAAACCTAACTGCCTGGGAATGTAAGAATAAAGTTTTGGGAAACAGTCATAGATATGTGAAAAACATCTGCTTGTTTAAGTTCTGGGAATATAGAAACAGAATTTCAAAATTGTAAAAACAGCGTGTTTTGTTTTGTTTTTTTTTTTGTTTTGCTTTGTTTTGTTTTTTGTTTTTTGGGTTTTTTTTGTTTTTTGTTTTCGAGACAGGATTTCTCTGTGTAGCCCTGGCTGTCCTGGAACTCACTCTGTAGACCAGGTTGGCCTTGAACTCAGAAATCCGCCTGCCTCTGCCTCCCAAGTGCTGGGATTAAAGGCTTGCACCACCACTGCCCCACTAAAAACAAAGTTTTGATGGTCAGAATATTTTGTCAGAATGACCAAGCTAACACCATCAAAACAAAAATAACTGGTAGTAGCAATGACGTTAAGGTCCACGAAAACAAGATTAGTAATTCTCGGAAGAACTCCCCAACCCCTTCCTGTGGTGAATTTTGAAAAAGACCACAAACTGTCACCCTGACCTTACTGATGACAATCCCCCCACCACCACCTAGTTACTCAGCCCCTTCCCAGGGACTTTTCAAGGCCAGGTACAGAGCTGGATAGGGAAGTTGGCTGACTAAGCCAAGAACAGCCCCCTGAGCAAGCCAACCAATGCCTGATGAAATCCTTAGTCCTGTGTTCCACCAACCAGAGTAAGCCAGCCAGCCCTGTTGCTGAGGACTGCCCTCTGCAAGGTGTAAAAGATGTGTAATTCTGAGTTCGGGGTTGTCTCACCTTGCATGTCTGAGCAACCCCACATGCACTGGCCACACACATTGGATCAATAAACCTCATGTTATGGCAATGATCTATTGTCAATCTGTGTTCTCTGGGTTGAGCTAGATTACAGGATAAGCCAAATTTGTTTATAATGGTTATTTTGTTTATTTACATATCAAATGTTATCTCCCTTCCTGGTTTCCTCTTGTAACACCCTGGCATACCACACCCCTCCCCTTGCTTCCACAAGGGTGCTCTTTTACCCAACTACCCACTCCAGCCCCACCACACTAGCTTTCCCCTATTATGGGGCATCAAGCTTTCACAGGACCAAGGGACTCCCCTCTCTTTGTTGTCAGACAAGGCCATCCTCTGCTACATATGCAGATGGAGCAATGGTTCCCTCTGAGTGTATTCTTTGATTCTTGGTAGTTTAGTCCCTGGAAGCTCTGGAGGGTTGGGTGCAGGGAGGGGTCTGGTTGGTTGATATTGTTGTTCTTCCTATGGGGCTGCAAACCCCTTCAGCTCCTAAAGTCCTTCCCCTAATCCCTCCATTGAGGTTCTCCCTGATCAGTATGATGGTTGGCTGCGAGCTTCTCCATCTCTATCTTACCAAGCCTCTCAAGAGACATCCATATCAGGCTCCTGTCAGCAAGCACTTCTTGACATCAGCAATAGTGTTTGGGATTGGTGGCTGCATATGGGATGGATCTCCAGGTAGAGCAGTCTCTAGATGGTCTTTCATTCAGTCTCTGTTCCATTCATTGTCCCTATATTTCCTTTAGACAGGAGCAATTTCCTTGTTGGAGAATAGTTTAGGTGTATGTCCAGGAGTGGTATAGCGGGGTCCTCAGGTAGTACTATGTCCAATTTTCTGAGGAACTACCAGACTGATTTCCAGAGTGGTTGTACCAGCTTGTAATCCCACCAACAATGGAGGAGTGTTCCTCTTTCTCCAAATCCTTGCCAGCATCTACTGTCACCTGAGTTTTTTACCTTAGCCAATCAGACTGGTGTAAGGTGGACTCTCAGAATAGTTTTGATTTGCATTTCCCTAATGACTAAGTGAACATTTCTTTAAAAGCTTCTTAGCCATTCGGTATTCCTTAGTTGAGAATTCTGTTTAGCTCAGACACAATTTGAAATAGGGTTATTTGATTCTCTGGAGTCTAATTTCTTGAGTTCTTTGTATATATTGGATACTAGTCCTTTATTAGGTGTAGGATTAGTAAAGATCTTTTCCCAACCTCTGGATTGCTGTTTTGTCCTATTGACACTGTCCTTTGCCTTGTAGAAGCTTTTTAATTTTATGAAGTCCCATCTGTTGATTGTTGATCTTAAATCATAAGCCATTGGTTTTCTGTTCAGGATATTTTCCCTGTGCTCATGTGTTCAAGGATCTTCCCCACTTTCTCTTCTATTAGTTTCAGTGTATCTGGTTTTAAGTGAAGGTAATTGATCAACTTGGACTTGAGCTTTGTACAAGGAGATAAGAATTCTTTGTTTTGCATTCTTCTACATGCTGACCACTTAAGCCAGCACCATTTGTTGAATATGCTGGTTTTTTTTCCACTGGGTGGTTTTAGGTCTTTTTCAAAGATCAAGTGACCATAGGTGTATGAGTTCATTTCTGGGTCTTCAATTCTATTCCATTGATTTATCTGCCTGTCTCTGGACCAATATTATTCAGTGTTTATCACTATTGAGGTCAGGGATGGTCATTCCCCTAGAAGTTCTCTTATTGTTGAGTACCACTATCCTGGATTTTTCTTCCAAATGATTTTGAGAATTGGTCTTTCTATCTCTTAAGAATTGACATGGAATTTTGATGGGGATTGCATCGAATCTGTAGATTGCTTTTGGTAAGATGGCCATTTTTACTATGTTAGTCCTGCTGATCCATGAACATGGGTGATCTTTCCATCTTCTGAGGTATTCTTCAAATTCTTTCTTCAGAGACTTGAAGTTCTTGTCATATAGATCTTTCACTTGATGGTTAGAGTCATAACAAGATATTTTATATTATTTGTGACTATTGTGAATGATGTCATTTCCCTAATTTCTCTCTCAGCCTGTTTATTCTTTGAGTAGAGGGAGGTTACTGATTAGTTTGGGTTAATTTTATATCCAGCCACTTTGCTGACGTTGTTTATAAGCTGAAGGAGTTCTCTAGTGTAATTTTTTGGGTCACTTAAGTATACTATCATATCATCTTTTTTGATTATTATTATTCTTTAGAACTTAGTACATGGACCTTGATAATATTTATAGCATTCTTCAGTTCATCCCCAATCTACCCTTCTTTCCTACCCAAAGAACTAGGTGTTCTCTTTTTTGTTTATTTGTTTTTGTTTTGTTATGTTTGGTTTGGTTTTTCCTATGAAGTAGAGTGTATGTCATCCATATGCTCTTTGATATCAAGAGTGGTCTATCTACCAAGAGCCAAAGTATTGAAGGAAATTACACTTTCACTCCTAGCAACTATAACCTCATTCATCATCTAAGGTTGGTCCCCAGTGCCCACCTCCTCTCTCCATGCAGGAATTTTGTCTGGCTTATACCTGCTTGTGCTATCTCAATTGTTCTGAACTCATATTTGCAACTTCCCTGTGGTATCCAGAAATAAGTTTCCTTGTAGGTATCCACTCCATTCTTTCTGACCCATTTTCTACCATGATCCCTTCACTTTGGCTGGAGAAAGTATGCTATAGGTGTACATTTTAGGGATAAGCATACCATAGTTTTATATTTTCTACACCTTGACCAGTTGTGAGGCTGTGTGTTAATCTCCTTATACTGCAAAATGAAGTTTTTCTCCAGAATGTTGTTTGATGCAATAAAATATGGGAGAAGCATATGTCATTAGAAAACCTTTTTATTTTTTCTGATTTCCAAAACTTAATATCTTTATTATGATTTCTCAATTGGGTCCAGTCAAGTGGCAGCCTCTGCCTTAGTATCTTTTAAAAAATAATAATTTATTACATTTGTTTATTCTGTGAATGTTTGCCCAAGTGTGTGCCATACCACATGCATGAAAATCAGAGGATAATTTATACAAATCAATTCTTTCCTTCCCCAATGTGGGTCCAAGGGATTGGACTCAGGTCAGGCTTGTATATGTGAACTAGCAGAGTATTATTCTCTCATCTAGGACTCCTGACCTTTCTAGTTACACATTATTTGGACCAATATGGTGGCATGTATGGATTTCAGTTTGTGGAGCAGCCTTAAATTCACTTAAGTAATGATAGATGCACCTACAGGTATTACGACATTAGTGCAAGTATAACACCGGTAAATACATCTTAAATTGCTAACAAAGGCATCTTAGGGGACATAATTTCCAAGGAAATGGTTCCTTCATGTTATCTGACACAACATTACCAGTACTATTTGTAAGTAAGGCTTCCATGAAAATTAACATATTGATTTATTGATTTATTTAAAATAAAATAGATTTGATCGTATCTCTATGAGTGTAATCCAAAAGGTTGAGAAATTAAAGATTTAAATTTGCATGTTTAGATCTTTACTCATTGGTAAGATTATAT
>JADRCC010114640.1:0-13461 GCA_019843855.1 Hylomyscus alleni
AAGAAAGAAAGAAAGAAAGAAAGAAAGAAAGAAAGAAAGAAAGAAAGAAAGAAAGAAAGAAAGAAATGCTGGTCCCGAGACTTGAATCTATTGCCCAATTAATAAAATGGTTTATCTGCAAGCGCAAGGACCTGAGTTTAAGCTCCAGAACTCAGAACTCATAAAAATAAAAGCTGCCACAACAAAACCAACCACCAGTGTGTGTGTGGTGTTTGTGTGTGTGCACATGCGTGTGTATGTGGGCATGTGTGGTGGCTCACATGTACAGATCCAGCGGTAGGGAAGTGGAGACAGATTCCTGAGGCTAAGCTAAATGTGAGTTCCAGGCAGCAAACAACCCTGACTGGAGGAAAAAAAGTGGACCGCAGCCAAGAAAGCCACTAGAGCTAGTCCTCTGGTCTCCACAGACAAGCTCACACAGAAGAATCTCCGGTTCTACCCAATCCACAAATAACAAGACTGCACCTTTTTAATGACATCCTCATATTTTACAGGTAAAAAGTGTAAAGCTAGGAAGCAGTGTGAACTGCTTGGAGTCCCAGAGGAGCCTCACGTAATTGCAGCAACTGAGACACTGAGGCAGGAGAATTGCGACAGTTTGAGACCAGCTGAGTTACAGCTTTAGCTACAGAGTAAAACCTTGTCTCAAAAAGCCAGGAAGGAAGGAAGGAAGGAAGGGAGGGAGGGAGGGAGGGAGGGAAGGAAGTAGGGCAGGAAGGAAAAGCCCCTTACCAAAGACCACCCACAATAACCTATGTAACCAGGGTCAGAAGCCAGCAACAAGACTGTTCCTTGCAGGCTTACCTTAACCTCTATCTAAAATGCTAGCTTTCCTATGGACTAGTTAAGTTAAATAGTGTGTTTATCATAGTATCATTTTCTACAAAATGAGCAAAACAAAAGCATAAAGTAAGAAAAAGATATGTGTGCTTTCACTTTCATTCCTTACCCAATGACCAGAAGCTAATAAAAAAGTACACTTGATAAGCAGAACCCGACATAACAGAACAGGCTGATCTACGAGGTAATACTTCCTACACATATTCACTCTCATTATCACTTTTATCTGCTATTTTAAAGTTCAAAACTGGGCCTTGTTTCAGTAGATTTCTTTGTTCATAATGGCTAGATTCTTTAAATAAAGCCCAAACCAATGACTTTAGCTCTGTTTTCAGTGTGCTTGAAAATGTGCTACCATTCTTGCTAAACAGAATACATTAAATAATTTGTAATTATTCAGCTCTACTTATTTTCATCAACATAACCAACTATCCCTACCTCCATTTTCATATCCTCCCGACTGTTTGTTTACATCAAATCTAGAAAATAAGAGACTGTTTGAAAGCATCAATGAAAGTCTCCTAGAAGATGTGATTCTGAACACATTTTTAAAAGACATTTAACCATGAAAATTACTGAATAGAACATTTTGATTAGAAGTGTTTATAACTAGAAATAAAATGTGAATCCTGGAAAACACCTGCTTGGTGAAAATATCTTTTTAGCCGGGTGGTGGTGGCGCACACCTTTAATCCCAGCACTTGGGAGGCAGAGGCAGATTTCTGGGTTCGAGGCCGGCCTGGTCTACAGAGTGAGTTCCAGGACAGCCAGGGCTACACAGAGAAACCCTGTCTCGAAAAAAACCAAAAAAACCAAAAAAAAAAAAAATATCTTTTTAATCACAGTATCTAATTCTAGTTCTTAAAAAAAAATTTATTTATTTTTATATTAAGTACATTGAGTTAGCCTGTTAGACTGTACACTCTGTACAGTGAATGCAGAGGCCACAAGAGGGCATCAGATACCCTAGAAATTGAGATAAGGGTGATTGTGAGCTTTCATGTGGGTATGGGAACTGAACCTGGGTCCTCTGGAAAAGCAGCCAATACTCTTAACCACTGAACCATCTCTCCAGCTCCTAATTCTAAAAAGTTCCATCTTAATGAACTGTACCTTTATTTCAACTGAAAAAATATATTAGATAGCAGTCTGGAAAATTCCATTGGTTATAGAATGCTTACCTAGCATGTGTGAGACCCTACAGTAAATTCCTAGAATAGGGTAAGCTGGAGAAAACTAGATTGAGAAAACTAGATGGAGAAACTAGATTAAATATTTGAAATACTGTGTTTTTTAAATATTTAAAAATGTGTTCAGAATCACATCTTCTAGGAGACTTTCATTGATGCTTGCAAACAGTCTCTTATTTTCTAGATTTGATGTAAACAAACAGTCGGGAGGATATGAAAATGGCGGTAGGGATAGTTGGTTATGTTGATAAAAATAAGTAGAGCTGAATAATTACAAGGAAATAGAACACAAGACCTTGAATATGATGCCAGTGTGTTGAAAAGCAGTGGGCACGGGTCATAGAAATGCAAACACTGGGGCAGTTGAAATGGTTCAGCAGGTGAAGACACTAGTCACTGAGCCTCACCACCTGAATTCCATCCTGGAACCCTCTTCTGGTGTGTCTGAAGACAGCTACAGTGTACTTAGACATATAAAATAAATAAAATATATATAGATATATATAGATAAATAAATATATAGATAAAATAGATAAAAATAAAAAAATCTTAAAAAAGTAAAAAAACATTCAAACAATGGACACTGAAAGTGAAAAAAATCTCATAAAAAGTAGTTAAAATTATAAATAGTCATAATTATGAGAAAAAGCAAATATATGTACTTAAAAGAAGTATTTAATGTATATTTAAAACATATAAAAATAAAATGTAGTATATGAGAATAAACCCTAAATTACCAAGATTATTTTCATATTAAACGGCAAAATTGCAGTGGCACGGGTTCCTTCGGGTCTGTCTGAGCCGATGCTCTGAGCACACCTTGGGCACAAATTCTGCACAACACCCAGAGGAAGCTCCACTCCCAGGGGCTCTAACATGCCCAGGATCAGAGGATCAGATGTGAGGAGGACATAACATCTGTCCCAACACCAAGAGTAACTGGGACCAGCAGGACGCAGGTATGCAGGAACTCCGCCAGCCCAGTGGCACTGGTTCCTTCCAGTCTGTGTAGACTGGTGCTCTGAGTAGACCTTGGACGTAAATTTTGCACCCAGTCCCACAACACCCAGAGGAAGCTCCAATCCTAGGGGCTCTAACGGGCCCAGGATCACAGGATCACAGAGACAGCTTGACTCTGAGGAGTTCTGACACAACCAGGTTCACAGGTAGGACAGGCTCCAGTCAGATTTAGCCAGAGCAGGTAGCACTAGAGATAACCAGATGGCCGGAAGCAAGTGTAAGAACATAAGCAACAGAAACCAAGGATACTTAGGCATCCGAACCCAATTCTCCCACCATAGCAAGTCCTGGACACACCATCACACCAGAAAAGCAAGATTCAGATCTAAAATCACTTTTCACTACTGATCCTGTATCAGCAAATAAATAATTCCTTCAAAGAAATACAGAACACAGGTAAACAGCTAGAAGCCCTTAAAGAGGAAACACAAAAATCCCTTAAAGAACTACAGGAAAACACAATCAAACAGGTGAAGGAAATGAACAAAATCCCCCAGGATCTAAAAATGTTAATAGAAACAATAAAGAAATCCTGGAAGTAGAAAACCTAGGAAAGAGATCAGGAGTCATAGATGCAAGCATCACTAACAGAATACAAGAGACAGAAGAGAGACTCTCAGGGGCAGAAGACACCATAGAAAACATTGACACAACAGTTAAAGAAAATGCAAAGAGCAAAAAGACCCTAACCCAAAAAATATCCAGGAAATCCACGACACAATGAGAAGACCAAACCTAAGGATAATAGGTATAGAAGAGTGTGAAGACTCCCAACTTAAAGGGCCAATAAATATCTTCAACAAATTATAGAAGAAAACTTCCCTAACCTAAAGAAAGAGATGCCCATGAACATACAAGAAGCCTACAAAACTCCTAATAGACTCGACCAGAAAAGAAATTCCTCCTGTCACATAATAATCAAAAGATGCACCAAATGCATTAAACAAAGAAAGAATATTAAAAGTAGTAAGGGAAAAGAGTCAAATAACATATAAAGGCAGGCCTACCAGAATTACACCAGACTTCTCTCCAGAGACTATGAAAGCTAGAAGATCCTGGGCAGATGTCATAGCGACTCTAAGAGAACACAAATGCCAGCCCAGGCTACTATACCCAGCAAAACTCTCAATTACCATAGATGGAGAAAACAAGATATTCCATGACAAAACAAAATTTACACAATATCTTTCCACAAATCCAGCCTACAAAGGATAATAGATGGAAAACACCAACATAAGGAGCAAAACTACACTCTAGAAGAAGCAAGAAAGTAATCGTTCAACAAACCCACACAAACCTAATTCCATGTCTAACAACAAAAATAATAGGAAGTAACAATTAGTTTTCTTACTATCTTAATATGAAAATTAATATTACAAACATATGAGGAATTAGAAATTTGTTGATTGTCATCTAGTAGTCTCTAACTTGGTAATTGGAGAAATAGGTCTAATATTGTACAATCCATATACACTTTCTGCTTGTTTGTACATGACAGTGTCTTGCTGGGTTCCACATAATGATCTTGAAATCAGGCTTCTCCTATCTTAGCCTCTCTATTAGTAAGACTGTTTATTTGACGTTTTTACATTATATTATGGTTTTCAGAACAGTTTTCATATTTCAAGAGTTTACACAGCTAAAAGAAACATAGACAATTAACTTGGGAGGTAGCTTGTAAGAGAACAAAAAAGAGTGAGACTGAATGCTTTGCTTGATGTTGGTAACTATTGTATCAAGTTTGAAGATGACTTTACAAGTTTATCTTTCTCTGAGATGAATGCTTTTCAAAATCACCACAGCCAATGAACCAGACTCTTATCCTCGCCTAATGTATGTGCCAACATCCAAGCAGAACCACTGTTCATTGAAACAGTTGGTAAATGACTTCATGGATAGACCATCTTACATGCACCATTTCTTAAATGAATGTAACCTGTTCTGTGGGTTGAGAATGATGACAATCACTCAAGTCAAATAGCTTTGACCATAGCAGGAAATCTGTATCCAAAAATTGTGCCTACAATTCATTCCTTGGCCCAGCAGAACTGTCAACTCTCAGCTTAGCTACAATGGAGGTAAAATCCTTTGGTGATGTGAGGGTCATTGAAGTACAGCCTTATTACAATTAACTCCAATGTCTAAAAATTGTTCTTATTTTGGGCTTGTACTACAGTAAAAGCAAGGACTTTAAGCTCTATTAAAAAGAAACAAAAAACAACAACAGAGAAACAAAAAGACTTTATTTATGTTCACTTAAAAAATACTAATAGTAATGTATTATTTTAAAATATACAGTTAATATGTTTGGAGTTATTTCAAATTTGTATTGAGATAAATGTATGTATTTTCAGTATTACTGTAGACAAGCATCTACATAAGACTGTTCAATTGATTGTTGTTTTATATCAAACAATTTTTATAATACTCATTTTTATTGTCACAATATTTTATAAATTTTAAAGAATATGACCAAAAAACCTGAAAGGTATTGCAGGTATTGAAGGGGTGGTCTCTGGGAGGAGTTGGGGGTACAAAAGGGAAACAAGAATGTGATACAATTCTATTTACTTAAAATATGTTTTTGAATGTTAACAAATTCAGATAAATTGAAATTGTGTCTTTTCTCATCATAACGCAATAAAACTTAAATCAATAAAAAAATGACAAAGTTTGGGCACAGTGGCATACGCCTTTAATCCCAGCACTTGGGAGGCAGAGGCAGGTGGATTTCTGAGTTCAAGGCCAGACTGGTCTACAGAGTGAGCTCCAGGACAGTCAGGGCTATACAGAGAAACCCTGTCTCAAAAAAAACATAAATAAATAAGGCAAGGTTTAAGTATACAAATGTAAGCTCTACTAAATGGAAACTGTCACCAATGAGTAGTGACATTGTTACTATATACATCTTAAGAATAAGGACTATACGCCGGGCGGTGGTGGCGCACGCCTTTAGTCCCAGCACTTGGAGGCAGAGGCAGGCGGATTTCTGAGTTCGAGGCCAGCCTGGTCTATAGAGTGAGTTCCAGGACAGCCACGGCTATACAGAGAAACTCTGTCTCGAAAAACCAAAAAAAAAAAAAAAAAAAAAAGGACTATAAAGGAATTTATACGTAACCTTTAGTCCTGGACACTAAATAGAGCAATTATTTTCACTGAAGAGCAAATTCTCAACACAGTATGAATTAGAGAGATTATTAATAATGTCACACACTCACAATTGATAAGGAAAAATTCCTCAGTATTTAAACATATCTCCAGAACTAGGATCCACAAAAAGAAAGAATATGAAATGTTTGTCTTTCTAGCTGAGTTACCTTGATATATCAAATCCAATCACTATCATCTTTTTTCCCCACATCAGAAGCCATCCTCTTCACTTTCTGCAAGTCCTGAATGCTAGAAAACTTACAATCTGTGAGACTGATAGCTAAGCTACTTCTACAAATTTTATTTTTGAAAACGCCATTTTCAACTGTTTACTCTTTTTCAACTCTATTTCCACTGTGTTTATAAAAGCCTTCATCATTTCTTAACAAAATTCCCCAAGGAAAACTCAGAGAGAGGAGAATTAGGAGGAGACAGGAAAACTGGCAAACTGATGGAAGAGGTGAGGTGTCTGATTTTCTTCAGTGTACAGACTTACACCCCTCAAACCATGTTCTAATACAAGCCAAAGCCATGTGTTTGGAATGCAGCAGGCAACTGGGAATCCTCAGCCACACCCCTCATGCACTGTGTTTTATCCTCTCCCTATCAGTCTGTAGTCAAATTTGCACTTTAGGAAATATAAGAACCACCTACAACTTACATGAATACAGAACACAAAAATCTTTGTTCTTAAAGCACAGGAATAATTTCTGGAAAGCTTAGAGGGCCCAAAAGTTTCAAGTTTCAATGATGTCTATGAAGACCTCAGCTCATTACCTGAGCTTGTGGAATTTTACATATTCTGGGCCTAGTTTGGGTCTTTACCAGCTGCCCCTCTGTGCGGACAAGAGCAAGTAAATTTAGTTACATTATTTTTGAATCTCTACTGTCCCTCTTGCCCCTTTTTATTGACAACAACAGTATTCTCATTCTCTATTGGACAGCAATCCTTATCTCCATAAGTACAGTTTTGATGTGAATGTCAATCAAGGTGTCCTTCTCTGGACTGAACAAAGGAAATACGACCTAAAATCAAAGTAAGGCCATTACATTGAGTTTCCCAGGAAGCTTAACTTTAGGAAATTAGAGCTTAAATATAGATAAAGTCCATTAATTCTAACTATGGTACACCTTAAAAAAGAAGAAGAAAATCACTTGCACAGTGAAGTCAAGGTCTCCACACCCACCTGTTCTAGTTCCTCTCAGGGATTCTACCTGTTAATTCGACTTAAGTTCTGTTATTTTGTTATCCTTTAAGCCAACATATTTTTCTGCTTACATTTATTCATCATTTCCAAAACTTGTTCATCTTTGCGATGAATAAATATTTACTGAACTATTTGACAGTTGTGTCAACCTGGCTAGGCTACAGTACTCAGTTATTTAAACAGGAATCTCATCTTGGTATTGCTATATAGTAATTATGTAAATTTGGTTAACATTTACAGGCAGTTCATTTTAAGATGTTATCCTCAATAATGTGTGTAAGCAACATCGAAACTGCACAATGGCTTGAAGAAGCAAAACTGAGGTTTCTCAGAGGATACAACTTACAGAAAGTTTCTGGCCCACTGTTGATTGGATCCACAGTTGGTGAAAGTACAGATATGGAAAGTCTACTATACTCAAGAGATCCCATGGCCCTAAAAGTCTAAAATATATAGTACCTGCTACCTTTTAGGGAGAAAAATTGCTACTTCCTGGTTTAATTTATTGAAGCAAGCATTAATGTATTATCAGTGGAAATGAACAAGCAACCGGTAGAAACAGTAGAAAATATGATTTAAAATAGAAAGAAAAGAGAATATGAACAAAGGGTGATTGCTGTGGTACAGAGTCTCAGTATGAGGGAGGCTGAGGCTGGAGAATCACAAGGAATAAATTAACTGTAACCATTATTTATTGCCAATTTACCATGTACAAAACAGTGTTTTGAATACGGTTTGTGTTATTATGTTTTTAATTCTTGTAACATTCCTATGAGGTAGAGATCATTATTCTCATCTTATATTAGGTAACAGACATAAATCATAGAATCGAGATTATAATCCAAGCAGTTTGGCTCTAGCATCTGTGTGGTTAACCTCAATAATCATACTGTCTTATCAGCCATCTTGTCTATCTAATTTGCACTACGCAAATGATGTTGATTTTCCCTGGAAATAACGTGTAGTCGTATGTCATTTAAGGGCAAGGATATGAGAAATTAGGTCACTAGGAGCCTTCACTGTGAAACATCATAGTGCACTTGCCCATGCCTTAGGGGGAATAACCTACTGCACATTTTAGCTAAATGGTAGTAGGTGTGTGTGTGTGTGTGTGTGTGTGAGCGCGCGCGCATATGATTATTTATTGTTTCTGGGACTATGATGAATGAAATAAAAGATTCAACCAAACACAAAATAAATGATTAATCAAGAATTAAGGTGAGCATGAGATATATGAGGCAGCTACCAGCATAACATGGCATCTTCTTTTATAGTAAACACACATAATGTAAGTAGGAAGAGCACAGATAGAGTCTAGAAACTTGACAACTTGTCTTTGACTGGAAGTATAAGTAGAATGTTATGCAGAACATTTCTACTCCTTCCATGTAATCTCTGAGTAGAGTGTAAGAAACATACTGAGTAACAAGCACTTATTGTCATCATCAAGTCTTATGTACTAAGAGTCCGGGGACCCAGTCCTCCTGTCTCCTGCTGAACTGAGGTGTGCATGCCTACTCTCTTCTCTCTCTCTCCAGCCCTCAAGTTCAGAAAGATGAAATGGTAACTCATAAGTTTCTCTTTTTCCTCTTCTTCCATGTCCCCCACCTCTGTGTGTGTGTGCCACAAACATGTGCACAAACAGTAGAGTTACAATGTTAAGGTTAACATTACTTTTTTATATGACTCTCTCCACTCTATATAATAATCTAAGGAGACCACTGTTAAATACAAAGTCATTGTATAGTGCCTGAACAAATTATAAACTGTAGATGAGTCAATACTGGAGTAAATAATCAAGTTTGCAATGGTACATTTTTAAGAGAATTACAAACATTATAAAAATGTCTGCCTATCTATAACTACATATAGCTTGCTAAAGAAAACCATGGTACCATGGACTTAATCACTGTCTTACCTCAGGTTTTACATTTTTTTGGTGTTTCACTTTATCTGTAATTTTGTTTTGTTTTTAAACACAGGATGTCACTATGCATCCCAAACTTCAAGGTGTTTTTCCTGCCTCCTAACTACTGGGATCGTGGGCATGGGCATGTATCATTATACCACATGCCCAGCTCATACTTGACTTTAGAAGCCTGTGAATATACAAAGCTGTTAGCCGAGGATGGTGACACATGCTTGTATTCTCAGCACTTGGAGGATCTTGGGTTTGAGGTCATTTTGAGCTGCATAGGGGACCCCTCTTTCAAAAGGCCATGGCCTTGCCTAGGATGCACAAGACCCTGATTTGCTGTCCTACATTTTCAAAAAATAAAGTAAAATTACAAAGTATTTAAATGCATATTTTGGAGGCCAGAGAGATATTTCGGTGGCCAAGAACATTGTCTGTTCTTCCTGAGTAACCAGGTTTGATTCTCTGAACCCACAGGGTGGCTCACAACCATCTGTAACTCCAGTCCCAGGAGATCTGATGCCCTCTTCTGGGCACAGCATACATGTAGTGCATGGACATACATGCAGGCAAAATACTTAAAATAATACTTGAAAATTTAAAAAAGTGTATGTTTTAACAGAAGTTTCTCTAAGGACACATAACAAATCAATAACTATTTTATTTTACTTGTAATTTTCTATACTTTTTGATTATCTGTACTTACTGCTTCTGCAATTTATTACTTCATAAAAATTAACCTTTCTGAGCCGGGCGGTGTGGCATACGCCTTTAATCTCTTAAAGCACTTGGGAGGCAGAGGCAAGCAGATTTCTGAGTTCAAGGCCAGCCTGGTCTACAGAGTGAGCTCCAGGACAGCCAGGACTATACAGAGAAACCCTGTCTCGAAAAACTTAAAAAAAAAAAAAAATTAACCTTTCTAAATTGATTTAAAATTTTCCATATTGCTTTAGTACTTAAACTGAGAAATTATTATTAAAAGGGCAAACAAAATGAGAGTAAAAATGGGCTTCTACATATTATGAATGCTTGATATTTTCCTGAAAGATAACCTATTTTTAGTTAAGAGTACAAAACATAAAAATCAAATATCCCAATTTCTACAAGCCGTGGAGATATATCCTCTGAAATACTCATTAAATAATCCTTGTTATCATGTGGCCATGACTAATTAAAGTCCTATGGATATTGACTTATCGAAATACTTAATAAGGCAAGAATAAATGGAAGAGGAATAAGAAAATAGAAATATTTTAAGTTTTATAAAATATAAATGTCCATCATACATTCTAATTTTTATAATTATTTATAAAATAATTTCACATATTTAGTTCGAAATTAAGTTAAAACTGTCTGTCTTCTTTGCATGCACTATCTATTTAAATTAGTTTGCAACCTTACTATCCCTTTTCAGTCTTCAGCAAACAAAGTAGGCAGTGAGAGGGTAAGAGCTGTAGTAAAGCTACCCGTGGTTTGGTGGGAGGTCTGAAGTCATAATGAATGAATTCTCAAGCAAAAGCTGTCATTTGTAACTGTGATGCTAAGATAAAAAAGTAGCTTTGTGTAAATACTCAAAATTCAGGAAAGCTATATCTTGTGCCAAAGCATGAAATCTTCAACTTGGTTAAATACTAAATCTCAGCCTATAAATTCACAATTAAGATGGTAATTTTTTTATAACCATTCCATTAGGATACTACTAGCTGAGCAGAGTAGCAAGTCCTCAGTGACTTGGGAGGTCATGGCAGATGCTGAAGGCAACACAGAGATACTCTTGTCTCAAAAAGCAAAACAAGACCAGACAAAACAAAACAAAAAATTATTATCAGGGAAATGGATGTTTTCACTTTGGTAAATGCACTAACACAATCAAGATGGGCTTTTTTCAAAAGAAGAATTTGCTTTTATTAGTTTTAATTCCGTGTATTATGTGTGGTTATGTGCACCTGACACAGGTACCCACTGAGGTCAGAGGGGTCAGGTGCCTTGGAGTTCTTGTTACAGTTTGTGAACTGCTCAATGTGAATACTGGGAACCAAACCCAGGTCCTCTTGAGAGCACTGATGCTCTTAACCAACAAGCCATCTCTCTAGTTCCAAGATCAGTTTTTCTATAATGAACCTAATTAACCTAGTAACCACTCAATTACAAGAAAGTCTAGTAGTACTGGGAGCAATCCTGTCTGAACTGGAGGGGCGGGTGTACATAATGAATTGCAGATTTATTACAACCAGCCTTTATTCTAGGTGTGAACATGCCAGAACACTAAGAGTAATTAAAATCTCACTTTTTAAATAAAATATAGCAAGATCATTACTTAATGGCTAGCCTCAAACTTTCATTCATCTTGCCCCTCCCCCACCCTGGTATGTGAATTTATTTGGAAATTCTTTTTTTATACTTTTTATTATTTAAAATAATTTTTAACTTTATATTTTGACCATATTCTTCCCCTCCCCTAAATCCCTCCAGATCCTCTTCCCTTTCTTATCCACCCAACTTTAACCCAAGAGAACAAAATAAAACACCACCCCAAAACAAACTGTAACCAAATAAAAGCACGCACGCGCACACACACACACACACACACACACACACACACACACACACACACGCTGATCCACTATGCTGAACACGAGGCCTGCTCTGTAGTGGTTGATATACCCAGAGTCACTCTATTGGAGAAAACTGATTTCACCTCTCCCAACAGGATTACAACAGTTCAGTTGTTAACCTTTACCCTAGTGGCTAGGTCCACTGATCAGTCAGTCTGTCTGTCTGTCCTTCCTTCATTCATTCATTTTTTAAGAAATATATAACAAAATAAATTATTAAGATAAAACAAAAACTATCACATTGATGTTGGATAAGACAAACCAACAAAGTCCAAGAGAAGGAACAAAATAAAGAGACCCATCTGTTCACACACTCAGTATCCCATAAACACACTAAACTGGAAGCCATAATATAAGCACAGAGGACCTGGTGCAGCACTGTGCATTCTTGTCTCTATGAGTTCATATGAGCTCTGCTCGTGTTCATTTAGAGGTCTTGCTTGCTTGGTATCCTCCATCCCCTTGAGTCTTACACTTTCTTTCTCCTCTTCTGCAGGGTTCCCTGAGCTCAGAGGAGAGGGATTTGATGGAGATATCCCATTTAGGGTTGAGTGTTCCATGGTCTCTCACTCTGTAATGTCTATATCTGTTCTCACCTGCTGCAGAAGGAAGTTCTCTCTTGATGGCTGAACAATTAATTACCTGTATCTCTTGAGTGCTGGGATCACAGGGGAGTGTGTGCCACTGAGATCAGCTTTAAAAAAGGCACTTGAGGGTGTCTTTTTAAAAAGACTTCCGCAGGCTGGGACATAGTGGCACATACCTCTAGTCCCAACACTTACAAAGCAGAGCCAGCTAGATCTCTTGTGAGTTCAGGGTCATCCTTATCTACATAAAGAGACACTTCCAAAAGTGCAAAAAAAGAAAGGAAGGAAGATTATAGGTAATGTAATTATTAAAAGAATCAGAACTAACATTCAAAATCTTTAAAAATGGTACAAGTAGCTGTTTTCTCCTGTATGAGAAATGAATCTGAAAGAAATGAGTATATTTTTAAAAACTAAAAACATTTTTATTTTAAAAGCTAAAATACAGTTTTTTGAAATGTATACTGATTTTCCATAAAGAAGTCTGCTTGAATCTAGCATAGTATTAATTATATTAAGACTGTACAAAAAAATACTGAGTCACAAATATCACCTAAGATAATTCTTAAGGTAAACCTTAAGAAAGTATAGATAATACATCAATAACTCTATCAATAAGCCAAAACAGAATAGTGTAAGATGCCTAAAATAAATACTTCACCAGAAAAGAGGGGAGGATACATCTATCTTAAAACAAAGACAATGTAAGTTCATAGTTCTTCAATCAATAAACTAAAGATTAAAAGGTATAACAAGACAGTATGTTTTGCTTTCAGATACTCTCAAGAGTACATGGCCTTTTATTTACTTACTGTGTTTACAAGTACTTTATAATATAGATAGCAAACTCAGTGGTAGCTTTAGAGTTCTGAATTATATGTTATTAAATACACGTATTATTCTAGTCTAGTATATAATACTCCCCCCCCCCCCCCC
>JADRCC010114654.1:0-13884 GCA_019843855.1 Hylomyscus alleni
CCCCCCCCACCCCTGCAGAAACCTCCGGTTCATGGCAATTTACCATATTACCAAGAGTTTCTAGAATAAATTAACAACTATAACAAAGACCATACACTAGAAACAAATTTGGAAAAAACTCCAAATTAAATTCCATTCATGTAGTACCAAATTTGCTTCTTATAAAAGTCATGATTAATAATTCCATAGTCTTTTTAACATCAGTAAGAGAGATTTATAAATACACAAGAATACTTGTTATTCATGGGCAACAATTTCCTATCATTGTGTTTCCAAAGTATACTGACAAAACTCACAGTAATACTGACAATATTATGCCCTATTAATAAGAAAACTAGAATTCGAAGCTCAAGGTCAATTTTCTCAAGGTTGGGTTCACAAAAAGCCTAAGGCCAGTCTTCCAAAGCAGCACAATCATTCATTATTATGGATTTCTTATTGATATTCTAAAATGATTTTTGCAACAGAGATAAACACCGGGACCAAAAACTAATTATAGGAGTAAAAGGGATTAGTCATCTTAGAAGGTACAGTTCATCATCCAGGGAAGCCATGTCAACAGCACAAGACAGGAAACTAGAAGCAGGAACTAAAGACCATGGAGGCGTGTCAGGTACTGCCTTGTTCTCCGTAACCTGTTCAGCTTACTTTCTGCTAAAACCCAGACCATGTGCTCAGGGCTGGCACTATACATAGTGGGCTGGGTCCACCTACAAGCACTGACAATTAAAAGAAAAAAAGTCCCAATGACATGCCATGGACCACCTTATTGGAGGTGAAAGACCCCCAGAGCTAGGGAGACCCTCACTCAAGTCTCGGGTTGACATGACCACCCAATAACTCACAAGAGACCGAACTTGCTGCAAAACACACGAGGTTTATTGAGGAAAGGCCGGTACCAGGGTAGAACTCGTAGCCTTGCAGGCCCAGGGAAGTTTGACCAGGAGCACGAGGAGTAAGGGGTATTTAAAGGGAAAAACCACAAACTAGGGGGGTTGAGGAGGTTACCAAGGAAAACATAAAACATAAAAACATAACATAAAAACAGTAGAAAATTCCTGAGGGACCCAACCCATGCTTTTAGTCAGGAGTCAGGGTCATGAGGAAGACATCCTGTATACTCTTTATTCTCAAGAATGTGGCTTTATCTTTGTCATTATCATTTACTTTGTGATTGACCGCTCCCTAGAATCACCTAGATGTCTGCCTTTGTGGAGGGAATGGTTTCTGGAACTAGCTGGCCTACATTCTTAAAGGTTACACAGTATACATTCCCACCAATACATTTTTACTAAATGTTCCTTTTTTCCTTAATTCTAAAATTCTCCAGCCCTACAGAGGTGATTCCTCAGTTGAGAGTCTCCTTCTGAAAAACATGGAGGTTTTGTTGTTGAGCTGACAAAAGGCTAACCGGTACAAACAGATATATGTGTACTAAAGCCAATGGGATTTTGTTTGCTTATTTGTTTTCAATTTTATATTTTCACTCTTTTGTACAAACTTCATTAAGGTAGTGAGTACAAACAAAAGGTTCTGTCAGCAAGTTTGATCATGAGATGCTAGAAAGAGGAGAAATTGTCTTAGTTAGGAGTCAACACTCTGAGAGTTGCTATCTATGATCGGGCATTTACTATGCATCCAACAAGGTGCTGAGGGCTCTGTGAGCAATATCTTACTCAGTTCTCTTACTGATGTATGGGAAGAAATTCTGCCTCACTGAAATTATAGAGACAGCCAGGAATCGAAAAAGTCAACTTATTTGGCCAAGATTCCTCAGAAAATTATTGGCAGCAACAGAACTTTAGAAGAGAATCTCTTGAACTTTATGCTAAAGAATCTTTAAAAATAGTAGTTCTCATAATAATGACTTGTAACAGTGATTAATTCATCTCAATTTCAGATCACTTTTAATAATTCTCAAAGTTCTTATGGGAAAATTTAGCAGCTAGAATTAATACTTCTGCATAATAAGTTCTAGTTACTGAGCACTGTCCATGCATAGCACAGATATGATTTTTATTGAATATGTATATGACATTCATACATGAAATATCAGCAAGTGTTAGATCTAAATTTATCAACATACAAGGTTCATCTATACTGCAACATGAAAGGTGAATTAAATTCAAAGGCTGTTGTTTATTTAGATATAGGTACATACTATAGAAACAAAGTTATCTGAATATTTTATGACAGAATATAACTGAGCAAGTTTTTCTTTTTTATCTCTATTTCTAGTATAAGCATGCAAAAATAGGAATATGAAATAAATTACATAAATATTTACATTATTTTTAATATTCATTTTAAAAGTTGTAAAGTTTAAAGGCTGAGCATATTTCCGATTGGGTACTTTAACAAACACCTGCTCAAAGAGTTGTAATAAAAGTCCTGACTATGGCGTAAAGAGATGGCTCAGAGGTTAAGAACACTTACTACTCTTGCAAAGGACCCTGGTTCAGTTCTTAGCACCCACATGAAAGCTCCCAAACCCCTATAACTCCAGTTGCAGAAGATTCAATGCCCTTTTCTGATGTCTGAGAGTTTAGTATGCATGCACGTAATGCATATCCATATACTGAGGCGCATATGCGGGATGGGTGTGGGGACCAACTGCGGTTCTGTAGTCTCAGCTTCCTCAGTCTCAGGGTGTCCAAACATGACTGCACACCCTACACACGAGGCTGGAAGGATGGAGTAGAGTCTGCAATTATTGGGGTCTGCAGGGTCTCAATGTGGCTGGGAGGGGAGTAAAGGAAGGGACAGGAAGGAGGGTCTCCTCTGACCATCTTAGCTTGTGCACATACCTTTATTGGGGTACGCTTGTAAGCATACACATTATTCGGGGTGGAAAGGTCTCTATATGAACTTTGGTGAGTGGGAAGGAGTTTTTCAGGGTAAATGAAACTCATAGGCTAGAGTTTAATGCCTCATTTGTATGGATAGGCATTCCAGGAATCCCAGGAACTGGCAGGGAGGGTTCTTATCTGGAAAGAAGTTGAACTTGTAAGTCTGCTAAGGACTACTTTACCTTCCCCAGGTCAGTCAGCAGTCAATATCCCCAGACAAGGTCAAAGAAGGGGAAGCCCTGCTGGCAAAAGGAGTCCTCCATTTTGAGCCAAACTCAGAGGAGTTATCTGGTCATGGTAGACTTCAACCTTAACTAGCACAGATATACATAAACTATAGCGATGTTTAAAATCCTAACTCTCATAGGTTAGGAATATGACTCACTAGCATGGATCACACCAATGAAATGAGGCCAGTGAAAACTGAAAGCTACTTGCTTCTGCCTGTGTTCACTTTCCCAAGCCTTTCAACCATTTCTTCTCATTCAGAAGAAAGCTTTGTTTCCAAGGCCTGAGTCTAAGCTCATGTGCACACACTTGGTGTGCATGTATTCCTAATGTCGAATATGCATAATCTACTTAAAACTCAAATATAATGTGGTACCTGAATATTAGAAGACACCAGGAGTAAAATATCCCTTGAACTTTTCTCTTGCATCATCATTCCCTCCGGGATATAACATGTTGTAAAATCCCATGGATTTCCTAAGGTATTCTAAAATGTGAACTCCACTTCACAGCAGACAAACAGAGTCCTAGCTCTGAATCTGGGAAAACAACAGAAACAAGGCTGTAACGCAGACAGGACAAGTGAACAGACCGTTTTATCCACCTCCCAGGTTTTCCTTCAACAAACAAACAAACAGTGAAGTGTATCTTAAATTACTTCACTGCCTGTTGCACATAAAAATCCCCATGACAGATCTATTTTATTATTGTTTGCTTCAATGCCTACCTCCCCCTTCTTCTTCTGACTTCAGCAACATTCTCAAAAACATCCTTGCGAACAATAAATACTAAGAGATCGGGGGCACTGAAGCATGATGAGCTCATTCTCCTCCAAGACTGGTTACCACCAGAGCTCACAGGCAGGCTCTGCGCCCTCAAGAGTAACATTATTTCTATGTAAAGGTTCCGAGAGAAGAGGGCGGCAGCTGTGTAATTATGCATAGGGCAGCCGATCTAGCTGCTCACCTCTTGCTCGTCTGCTAGGAAAAGCATTTGGCATTCTGCCTCACAAATCAAGTTCAGCCTCAAAGCTGGAGATGGAGTTGGGGGCTCCCTCGTTCTCCTTCCATGTTGTTGTTTGTATTTCTAATCCTTGGGAAACACTGAGCTTCGGCCTCCCTCCCTTTTAACTTGTTACCAGAGTCAACCCTTGAGTAATAATTGTATCCATCAAGAACTGGGCAGCTTAACAACTGCAGAGAAAAGGATGCTTGATAGTTTTCTCCACCAGACTCCATCCTAAGTTGCTGTGCTGCTTCAGTGAGCATGGCCGTAATTGAGAGAAGGCTGAACGCAACAAAAGATTTATTCTGCAGGAAATATAAATGTACTCCGTTAGAATATGTATATAGGGCCTTTCAGGAAGAAATGGATCTAAAACCACATTAAAGTGTGCTTACCACGACTTCCTTATTAATTTTCTTAACATGGACGTTGAAAATGCTCTCAACGACATTACATTCATCACTATCCTCTTCCTCACTTCTTCCCACAGCTCTGTGCTATCAGGATCTATATGACAAGCAGATTATTCGAGTCACCTACCCTAACGTCCTTGTAAACAAAAAAAAAGAGAACCACAGGTTTTATCAAAACAGTAAATAAATAATTAAGTAAATAAAACTTTTCTCCAGAAGAAAAAAAATCTTGCAAAATTTCCTTCTTCGGCATCTTCAGTCCCTGTAACAGTTCCACATCCCTGTGGGACCATGATACAGTCAGGGAGCAAACACTTATTTAATGACTTCATTGAATACATAAAAACGTACAGTTTAGATGCCAACCCCTATTTCTCTACCCTCTCCTTCTCTCTGCCTTTCTCTGCCTCTGCTACCCTCTTTAACTCCCCCCATGCCCTAAATAAACTCTATTCTATACTAAAAAAAAAAAAAAAAAAAAAAAAAAGTACAGTTTAAACTGACAACAAAAATAAAATTTCTTAAAAGAAAGCAAATCTAAGTTCTAGGGGAAAGTGAATAAATACGTCTTCATGTATAAATATTCAAAAGTCAAATGCTGACACTAACCCTAGACATGTGTCATGTAAATCCTCATCTGCAAGAATCGCTGTATAAAACTACCCTCCAATGACCCTCTCTGCATTTGATTTGATTTGAATCACATCAAAAACTCAGTTGTACCTCATAGTCTAGATTTGGTAAAATTTAAATCTGTTTATTTCTAATACAATCATAGTTCTCCTTTCATGTTTACAACCTCTGTCAATACATCTCCTCTAGACTTTTTTGCTTTTGTTTGGTGAGGGCTATTTTATTAACACTGATGTCATTTCAACTCGTTGCTTGCCTGCTTTACTAAAAGTTACCTCAGGTCACTCTGAGACGCATTCAGATTATATATGAAAGTGTCGATCTCTAGACTAAGCCTTTTTTTTAAGATATTTCTATCAGAACAAGCAGAAAGAGAGACCACTCAAGGGGTTATACATAGAAGAGCTGTGTAAGGAAGGGAACAGGCAATGCTGGGACACACTACACAAGCCTACGAGCCATGTTGCCTGCCTGCACCAACAAAGCCGTTATTCCAAATGTCTCAGTCTTCACTGTTTGTAGCTGGAGATGCTTGCTCAGTTAGCTGTTGAGCACCTAAACAGTCCTGCCTAGCTAGACTCTGTAGTAATGATGAATGGAGAAGTAAGTTTATAGCTACGATGGGGACAGGGAGGGCTGCAAATTGTATTCTCTTCCATAAGGAAGAAATGTGGCTACAGTAACATTTAACACACTGAGGAAATCAATAGTCAGGACGCTTGATTTCTCTAACAAAAATACAAACATAATGAATTCCTAGGCAAAACTTCCTCATAGAAGTTTGACAAATAGCACATGCTCAATTCCTTCAAACAATGCATGCCATAGAGCCCAGAAAAAGACCCCAGGTCTAAACCATTATTGGAGAACAAACTAAACAGTCACAGTAGACTAATTTATCATGAGGGGATCCCTCATTATCAAATGAATGGCAGAAGATCTGTAAGCCACAGGATTCCAATTTACGGAGTGACAAACTTCAGAAGTACCAGTGCAGACTTGCTGAATTTAAATGTTTACATTTGAGTGGTTCCAGATAAACACTTTTCAACTGGTTATCAGGCCTCAATCAACAGGTAACACAAAGACAAAGGTCTTAGATAGAATCTGTCCAATTTAAGGGGAAAAAAAACTTTCAACTAATTTCAAGCTAAAGTACAAAGAAGAATATGAATGTCAACAAAGAAGAGTATGAATGTCAACATAAAATAAAACTTGAAGAAAAAAATAAGAAAAATGTAGACAGTTGTACTTCCAATCTTTGGATGATGAATTCATGCTAAAAAAATTGAAGTGACATTTGGTTACTCCTAACTCCAGCCTATCCTGACGGCCTCCTAAAAAACAGATTCTTATGTAGCCTTCTTTCACTGACATCCAGCTACAAAGAAAAGATGATTTTCAGAGATGCTGACATAGTCACTATTTAGAATCTTATCATCCAGTTCTATCCAATTAGCAATTATTCTCCCAATTACTGCCTTTATAATAAATAATCCATTCCTGATGGTATCTAGTTTATTTGTATATATATTTAGCATCGTAAGTATTATAAAGCGTTGCAAATGAACCAAGGGACTCAACAATACTGAAGAGGAAAGAAGACAATGTCAAACTGTCTGAATTTTAAATTGTCTCTTTGAACAATAATCTAGTCCACATGCATATTATAGAAACAAAAGCAACTATCATCTTAAACATAATTAAATGTATCAAAAGTAATTTAAAGTTTGTCAAAAAAGGAAAATTAATAATTTCTGCTGTAGGAACTGTATGGGTAGGTACACAGTGGACAATGCAAGAAAAACTGATTTATTCTAATTATATTCATAAGCATCCTAATTACCCTGGCCATACATCTATCCTAACAAAGATGGATAATGGAATAATACAAAATTGCATCATCCAAATTTCTCCTAAATATAAAAACAAGCAAAGTAGTAACAAGAAACTAGACAGAAAAGATGTGGCAAACAGTAAATAAGTGGTCTAGTGTAGGATTAAAACCATTAGGTTACCAATACACAGGAAAGGAATGTGTGCAGCACACATTGTTCTAACTCCTTAAGAGAAGGGGGGAGGGGTCATCCCTAAGAAATACATAGAAACATAACAAAAGCAAAACAGAGATCAAGCCATGCAGGCCCCTCTTTACAGATCTCTTCACAAGCAGCCTCAGAGAGCCAAGATAGAAACACTAGCAATTATAAACCGAGTCTCAGGCTCACCCATAGAGATGGGCATGTTCCTACTGTGAGATGCTCTGTCCATCTCTCTTCTTGTCTCAGGCTATGCTGTATGAAGACTGGAGTAGCTAGTCTCATGTTTCTGTTAGCGTGCCAGGTCTCTGAAAACACTCAATTACAAGGTGACTTATGGACTCTTATGTATCATTGAAGTTGGGATTGTATGGTTTTGTTTTGTTTTGTTTTTTGCCTTGGAAAAGGGAAAGAACATGGGCTAGGAGGCAAAGTGAGCAGACTGTGTCAGCATCTTTAACATGCCCCTCCGTCTCACTGCCTATCAGTCCATACGGGGTCCTCTGCCCTAGGAACACAATCCTGAACAGATCATATCAGCAGACTTCTAGTTTTTCTAGGGCCTGGGAAGGGCGAGGAACACTTGTTCTCCACACACCCTTCCTGCAGTTGACTTCCAGAATTACATGGACAGCTCTTCCTTCAATCTTTCAGCACTAGAAGTGAGAACTCAAAAGTTAAGCCTTTGAAATGACCCACTGTGCCATACTAAGATTATTCTCCTAAGTAAATTTTCTAAATACTGTTTCAATGCGTCATCTGTTTCCTTTTAAGATCCTGAAGTCTAAGATCCTTTATTCTCAAAGATGTTTTTGTGTTCCTAATTTCTGTAGGACTATGAGAACAAACACAAATAACACAACCAGCGAAGTAGCCCCAAGGACTGTTGCAGCCTGACTACACAGTATCCCCAAGAGAGGCTAACTTCATCAATAGGTAAGACCTTGCTATAGGAGGTAGGTCACTTGGGCTGGGCCTTGGAAAAGGACATCATTCCCCTAAACCCTTCTCACTAGGTCTGTCTCCATTTGTCAACAGGGAAAGTGGTTGCATCTCACCATAATTGTCAAACTCACTAATCATGGATCTGGAAGTAACAGACCAAAGCCAGGACTAGTTGAAGCAATGAACAAAAAGAACCCTCCTCCCATTAGGTGGTATAATCCAGATACATTGTCGCAGTAAGGAAATGCGCTTCATGCACAAAACTGGTACTGAGCAGTGCAGCTGTCTCTGTTACCATACCTGTCCAAGCACTTCAGAAAACCTTTAAAGGTGATGTGTGGGAGGAATTGGGGGACATTTGAAGCAAGCTAGAAAAAGCTTAGAATGCTTAAATCAGCCAAGCTTAAATGGTGGTTCTAGTGGGATCTCTGAAGACTTTGCTGAGTGTGAACACTGTTAGACACAGGATTAGAGGCCATCATGTTAAGTTTTGAAAATAAACACTTCTGCATTTCGCCAGTGCCCTTGAGGTCTGTGCAAAACTAAGTTCAAAGGTAAGAGCCTAGCAGAGGGAATTCAAAGGCAGCAGGACATTCAGACTTTCCCCTGAGTGTTGTTAGCTATCTCCTAAAACACAAACTGTGAGACTTGGGGAAGAAATCAGAACAAAAGATGTCTTAAAAAGTTAATTTGCTCGGAAAAGAAACTTTTAACCTGGGGCCAGTGAAGTTGTGGATGCTGAAGAGAAGAGGAGCATTATATGGAAGGCAAATGCTTTTCCTGGACAGGAACAAAGATTCCTTGAAGGAATCTCAGAAATTTCCCAGATCCCAACCATGGCTGGTTTCTTCTCTGGAATAAGGAGTAAATGAATATTGGAAATTTTCCTATAAAACTGATTATCTAGAATCATCAATTATTTTACTAACATGATCCTACTTGTGAAACAGCATTAGACATAATTAACGAGAAATAACTTAAGATTGGAAGTGTTAAGGTATCCCTGAAATATTTTGGGGGGATATATAAAATTGATTAAGCTAGAGATGTATTTTATGTGCTATACTAATTTTTGTGAGTATATATGTATACAATATATATTTAGTTTCATATATTTACTGTCTCATTAAAGACCTTCAATTAAGAGAAATCACAATTTAAACATAAAACTCAAGTCAAAAAGCTATGAAGAAATCCATATATAAGAAGTTTGATACTAAGTTGTTTAAAGTGGTTGTATGTTTTTTCTCTTACATACAGGCCAGACATTAGAGGAAAATAAGACCTATAGACTCCAAGATATTGAACCAGTACTTTGTTATGTTTCTAAATCAAGACTTGCAAAACACCCAGCAGCTTCACAGCTCAGCAGTTAGCAACCACCGCCTCGCATTTGGGAGTCTTGCTAAGACTTCGGTCTAGGCTACACACTACTGCACATGGCCCACCAGGTCCTAAGGTACCATTCTGTCTATGGGTACACTGGACATGGATGACAGGTTCAAGATATTCAGATCATTACCATCCCAATGTACCATGTCTTGATGGAGACAGAGAAAACAGTCATGCTGCCATTAAATCATGAAAATGTTCGCTGCTCTAAGGAGTATTTTTAATTTTTCAGCATACAAAGGGCTGCATTGATTGCCCTACTATGACTGTCCTCGAGGATCCATCCACAAAACTAGCAAGCCGAGTGCAACAACTGAGTCATGCCTATATGTCAGTGATCCATGGCACTCCTCCCTGCCCTATAGCCCTACACTGTGGCGAGGAGACAGATCTACTCTTTAAGGATGACAGCTCAGCCTCATCTGTGCTTCACCATGGAGCATCATGGCAGTGGCCACTGAGCACTACAAAAAAAGAAGCCTCCTTGTCACTGTCGATGGCCACTCGCCCAAAAACGACAACAGATAAGACACCCGAAATTTTCATATGGATGGGGAAGGCTACCCGCCACCTCCCGCCTCACTTAGGAGCTAGCTAATAGCAGTTTATATAGCTACAGGAGAGAGAATCATTTTCCCTTGAAGGTGTGGTCAATGGCCATTTTCTAGTGTTCTAGTGGTTGGTCGCATACCTGTCTACATATAAACAAGACCAATTAGAGTTACTGAGTTATCAAAGAAGAAAAAGAATGAGGAGAAGGAGGGAGAGAAGAAGGAGGAGATGGATGTAGTGGAGGAGGGAGAGGAGGAAAGGAGCTATTGGGAAGAGTTAGGGTAAGTTGGAAGGAGACACGGGGAAGAGAAGTGTATATAATCACGTTTCAAAGTATGCACATTATAAAATTCTCAAAAAAAAAAAAATACCAAATCAAGGGGATGTCTTGTTAATCTCTATTGTTGCTTCCTTCAGACTTTGAAAGGAGCCTAAAATTTTGAATTTAGACAGGAATGTAGTACTAGCTATCATTTTTGTCCTCTGTTAGTGACTGGCAGTTTAAATCTGCATTGGGTCTCCCTAAAGAGTTCCCATTCCATAATAGATAATTATGGAAAACATGTAAAAATTATATGCATCTTGCAGCCATCCACTAGACTCACAGTGACACAGATTCAACCAAGAGTTAATTTCCTGATGGTCAGTCCATAGTAACACATATCAATAATTCCAGCACTCAGGAGGCTGACAATAGAGGACTAAGAGATTGATATCAGCTCTGCATATGTAAGCGAAACCCTGACTCAAACAACTCTAAATAAATAAATAAATAAATAAATAAATAAATAAATAAAGGTCCAATTATTTCACTTATCCATTGATAAGTGAATCAATTGGACAACTGATCTCACATACATATAAATTTCCCCCAAGTACTATCTGAGAACATATTTTATTAATTTTTATATGCATGGGCATTTTCCTGGTAAACAACAGGATTTAAAGTATTTATATATGGTAGATATTCCATGTCTTTTCTCATGAAACTCAGTCTTCCATTATTACAGAGCTCTGGTAGCACTAAAACAAGTCAAGTTCCTCTCAAACCTATCTAGAATTTCCGCCATAAGAAATATGTAAAATCGCAGTAATGCCAACCTATTACATTCCTAAAGACACTTGGATTCATCAGCTACCAGCACAGAAGGCGACATTTGCATCTATAGATTGCCACTCCAGACTTGAAGCCTATCATCAGAAGCACAGCTACTTTACTCCTGAAGCCTAAACACTGCCAAATCCTTTACATTCCAGAAAAGTCATGGTGGTCACTGAAATGAAGGCACCTGTAAGTTTGATGGCAGCGTATCCCATGGACATTCCTGAGGCCACAGCTGCCACCAAGGTCCGTCTCCCTCTCACCAACATATTCCTCAGTTCATAATCAAGGACCGGTCTTCTAGTAGCTCACAAGGATTGGAGTGAGGTAGAAAAGAGCCCAGACCGTGCAAGACATGCTACCAGTCTCCCCACGTCTCCTTCCTTCCTTCATAGCTAGAGATGCTTAGGAGTCTTTATGATGGCATTGTGGAACCAAGTCTCAAGTAATTAAGCAAACCATATGAGCCATGTCAGCATGTTCAAATACATTAAACCCAGACTCGATAAAGAACACTCAGATATTTCTATCTCAATTTATCTCAAGTATACTATATATTATAATATAGTATATCTTTCCATTTTATATAATTCATATTTTAAGTTTGTCTCAGCACCAAGAAAATTGAAAAGCAATAAAACCAACAATGTATATTCCTCATTGCAGTGTTTAGTGCCTGCCAGGAAACATGATAAATGGCTTAAATACACACTTCACCAAAGTTAGTTTTCAGAACTGACATTTTGTACCTTTGTCAGATATGAAAAACTGTAGCTTTTTGAAACTAAACATTCCCAAGGCAAAGCCAAAATTCAAACCTTGTCCCAAAGCCCAGGTCCACAGTTTAATCATTAAGTACACTTTTTGGTACTTTTTTCACTTTATACAAAACTATTTTTTTGATAAGGTCTCTCATTGTATAGCCCAAGCTAACCTAAAAATTTCATTAATCATTTGCCTCAGCTTCTGAGGTATAAAAGATATGAGCTGCCGTCTGTGCCTTTGACTCCTTTTGCAGAAACCACTTCCCCAGAATATATTAAAATTTTTCTCGATTAATTTTCTCTAGATATCCTTCTCTGGATTTGTGGACATTTAAATATTAGATGTTGTGTAATTTGACACAGTTCAAGAATCATAAGTATGGTAGTTAGACTTTTCACCACTGTGAAAACAACTGATCCAAACAACTTACTCGGGGGAAAAAATTTAATTTACCTCATATCCTCACATTTTCCATGGGTCAGCTTACCGCTGCCTGGGTGCCTGACTTCTGTTTCTGGGCCCTTGAACCCTGAGTATGGTAAACAAGTAACAAACCAGGTAGCAAAAAAAAAAAAAAAAAAAAAAAAAAAAAAGGACAATGATTACATCATCTGCTTTCTTCCACATTCCCTCTTAACTTCATCCAAATTCCCAGCCCATTGGATGGTGCTCCCTGCATTCAGGGTCAGACTGCCCCCCTCAATTAATCTATGCTGGCCATGTCCAAACAAACTCATAGGTGAGTTGTTTGTATCAATTTCCAGTATCAATCCACTTGGTTCAACAATGAAGACTAACCATCATAATCAAGTGTAAAATGATCTTCTAGCTGATATACAAAACCATGATTTACTGGAGCTAAAACAGGGACTTGGTAGATAAATTCCACAATCAAAATACAAGTGTTGAGACACAGAAGCAAGCAGGGCAATGCTGGAGGAAAGATGATGTGATCACTAGACTCTACCTAAGATGGACTGTTTTATTTTCAGCACATCATGAAGATAAGAGAAATGAGTTATCCTTCTATAGAAACCCTTCCATCTTTGATAGCCACTCAAAGCAGAAGCAAGCTCTCCTTAGTTTTAAAATTGGGATAAAGGCAAAAAAATTAATGTTATCTGATAAGTTTTAGGGATTTCATTTTGAAAGACATAGTGTTGAAGTTTGTTTGTGAGATTTTGCTTTGTTTTGTTTCTTTGCTGACAGTCTAACTATATGGACCAGTCTGGCCTCAAACCCATGAATCTACAGCTGTCTCTGTGTCAGTCGGGGTTTCCATTGCTGTGAAGAGAACTCATGATCAAGGCAACTTATAAAGGACAACATTTTTTTTGATATTTTCTTTATTTACATGTCATACAATATTTCCTTTCCCAGTTTCCTCTCCAAAACAACCAAAACAAAAAACAAAAAAACAAAATACAACAACAAGAACAAACCCCTGTTCCCTCCCCCTTCCCCCTGCTCGCCACCCCACCCTCTCCAGCTTACTGGCCCTGGCATTCCCCTACACTGGGGCATAGAACCTTCTTCACAGCTATATCAAACTGGATTGTCCTTCCTTCAGTCACTGCTCCATAGTTAGTCTCTGCAACTCCTTCCATGAGTATTTTGTTCCCCCTTCTAAGAAGGAATGAAGTCTCCACATTTTGGTCTTCCTTCTTCTTGAGTTTCTTGTGGTTTGTGGATTGTACTTTGTGTACTCCGATCTTCTGGGCTAATATCCACTTATCAGAGAGTGCATACCATGTGTGTTCTTTTGCAATTGGGTTACCTCAGTCAGGATGATATTCTTCAGATCCATCCATTTCCCTAAGAATTTCATTTTAATAGCTTACTAGTACTCCATTGTGTAGATGTACCACATTTTCTGTATCCATTCCTGTGTTGAAGGACATCTGGGTTGTTTCCAGTTTCTGGCTATTATAAATAAGGCTACTATGAACATAGTGGAGCAT
>JADRCC010114665.1:0-11389 GCA_019843855.1 Hylomyscus alleni
GTCTTCTCATTGTGTCCTGGATTTCTTGGATGTTTTGGGTTAGAAACTTTTTACATTTTGTGTTTTCTTTGACTTTTGTGTCAATGTTTTCTATGGCATCTTCTGCACCTGAGATTCTCTCTTCTATCTCTTGTATTCTGTTTGTGATGCTTATATCTATGGTTCCTGACTTCTTTCCTAGGCTTTCTAACTCCAGAGTTGTCTCTCTTTGTAATTTCTTAACTGTTTCTTCTTCCACTTTAAGGTCCTAGATGGTTTTGTTCAATTCCTTCACCTGTTCGGTTGTGTTTTCCTGTAATTCTTTAAGGGATTTTTATGTTTACTCTTTAAGGACTTCTACTTGTTGACTAATGTTCTCTTGTAATTCTTTAAGGGAATTTTGTGTTTCCTATTTAAGAGCTTGAACCTGTTTACCTGTGTTCATCTATATTTCTTTAAGAAAGTTATTCATGTTCTCCTTAAATTCCTCTATCACCATTGTGAGATATGATTTTACATCCTAATCTTGCTTTTCTGGTGTTTTGGGATATCCAGGACTTGCTGTGGTGTGAGTACTAGGTTCTGATGAAACCAAGTCTTGGTTTCTGTTGGTAAGATTCTTGTGTTTGCCTTTTGCCGTCTGTTGATCTCTGGTGTTAGATGTTCTTGCTGTCTCTGGCTGTAGTTTATTCCTCCTGTGGGTCTGTAAATCTGTGTCAGCACTTCTGGGAGATCAGCTCTCCTCTGGTAAGACCCGTGTGCAGTGGGCTGTGGATCAGTGGTCCTTCTAGAGTCCTGAGTCCCTGGGTTGGAGCACTCTCTGCTTGCTGGGCAGGGGCAGAGAGGGCTGTGGATCTGCAGTCCCCCCTAGGTGAAGAGGGAGGTATAAAGGATCCTGTGCTGGCTGCTGAATGCTTTTTGATGGTGATGATGAAGTCTTGGAACAAGTTCAGAGAAAGACTCATTTGGGCTGTTGAATTACAGACACCACTGGGGCAGCTGCTGCTTTCATTGGCCTCTACACCAGCTCCTTCACCAGGTAAGGCCTAGGTTGCTGGCTACTTTTCCCAGGCTGAGAATTGGCTTCTTTCTTCAGAATCCAATGCAACTCACTTTATGTGAAGTCATAACCGGGGCTTTGTGATTGCTGTTGCTGCCCTTGGTTATTTGTCCCCTAAGTACACCTAGTCAGAAAAAAGCTGACCTCAACCTACCCCGAATTCATCATTTTTAATAGCTGAATTTTTAATTTACTCCATTTTGTAAATGTACCACATTTTCTGTATCCATTCTTCTGCTGAAGGATATCTGGGTTCTTTCCAGCTCCTAGCTATTATAAATAAGATTTCTCTGAACATAGCAGAGCATGTGTCCTTATTACATGTTGGAGCATCTTCTGGGTATATGCCCAGGAGTGGTATTGCTGGGTCCTCAGGTAGTACTATGTCCAATTTTCTGAGGAACTGTCAAATTGACTTCAAGAGTGGTTGTACCAGCTAGCAATCCTACCAGCAATGAAGGAGTATTCCTCTTTATCCACAACCTCGCAAGCATCTGCTGTCACCTGAGTTTTTGATCTTAGCCATTCTGACTGGTTTGAGGTAGAATCTCAGGGTTGTTTTGATTTGCATTTCCCTGATGACTAAGGATGTTGAACATTTCTTTAGGTGCTTCTCAGCCATTTGATATTCCTCATTTGAAAATTCTTTGTTTAGCTCTGTATCCAATTTTTAATAGGGTTATTTGATTCTCTGGAGTCTACCTTCTTGAGTTCTTTGTATATATTGGATATTTGTCCTCTATCAGATATTGGTAAAGATCTTTTCCCAATCTGTTGGTGGTCTTTTTGTCTATTGGCAATAACCTTTGTGTTACAGAAGCCTTGCAATTTTATGAGGTCCCATTTGTTGATTTTTAATCTTTTTTTTGTTTTTGTTTTTGTTTTTCAAGACAGGGTTTCTCTGTGTTGTCCTGGCTGTCCTGGTACTCACTCTGTAGACCAAGCTGTCCTTGAACTCAGAAATCCACCTGCCTCTGCCTCCCAAGTGCTGGGATTAAAGGCATATGCTACCACCACCTGGCTGATTCTTAATCTTACAGCACAAGCCATTGGTGTTCTGTTCCAGAATTTTCCCCCATACCCATATGTTCAAGGCTCTTCCCCATTTCCTCCTCTATAAGTTTTGGTGTATCTGGTTTTATGTGGATGTCCTTGATCTACTTGGACTTAGTATTGTACAAGCAGAAAAGAATGGGTTGATTTACATTCCTCTACATGCTGACCACCAGCACCATTTGTTAAAAATGCTGTCTTTTTTCCAATGGATGATTTTAGCTCCTTTGTCAAAGATCATGTGACCATATGTGTGTGGGTTCATTTCTAGGTCTTCCATTCTATTCCATTGATCTTCCTGCCTGTCTCTGTATAAATACCATGCAGCTTTTTATCACTATTGCTCTGTAATACAGCTTAAGGTCAGAGATGGTGATTCCTCCAGAAGTTCTTTCATTGTTGAGAATAGTTTTTGCTATCTTGGGCTTTTTGTTATTCTAAATGAATTTGCAAATTGCTCTTTCTAACTCTGTGAAGAATTGAGTAGGAATTTTGATAGAGATTACATTGAATCTGTAGATTGCTTTCAGCAAGATGGCTATTTTTACTATATTAATCCTGCTGATCCATGAGCGTGGGAGAACTTTCCATCTTCTGAGGTCTTCTTTGATTTCTTTCTTCAGAGACTTGAAGATTTTATCATATAGATTTTTTCCTCTTGTTTGGTTAGAGTCACACCAAGGTATGTAGTATTATTTGTGGCTATTGTGAAGGGTGTCATTTCTCTAATTTCTTTCTCAGCCTTTTATATTTTGGGTGGTGGAAGGCTACTGATTTGTTTGAGTTAATTTTATATCCAGCCACTTTGCTGAAGTTGATTATCAGTTTTAGGAGTTCTCTGGTAGAATTTTTGGGCTTAAGTATACAATCATATAATCTACAAATAGTGATATTTTGACTTCTGTATCAAAATACACTTTCCAATTTGTATCCCTTTGACCTTCTTTTGTTGTTTAATTGCCCTATATAGAACTTCAAGTAATATGTTGAATAGATAGGGCAAGAGTAGGCAGCCTTGTCTAGTCCCTGATTTTAGTGGGATTGCTTCAGGTTTCTCTCTATTCAGTTTAATGTTGGTTACTGGTTTTCTGTATATTGCTTTTATTCTGTTTAAGTATTGGCCTTGATTTCCTGATCTTTCCAAGACTTTTAACCTGAAGAGATGCAGAATTTTGTCAAATGCTTTTTCAGCATCTAATGAGATAATCATGTTTTTTTCCTTTGAATTTGTTTATGTAATGGATTGTGTTGATGGATTTCTGTATATTGAACCATCCCTGCATCCCTGGGAAGAAGCCTACTTGATCATGGTGGATGATCATTTTGATGTGTTCTTGGATTTGGTTGGCAAGAATTTTATTGAGTATTTTTGCATCAAGATTCATAAGGGACATTGGTCTGAAGTTTTATTTCTTTGGTCTTTGTGTGGTTTAGGTTTAAGTGTAAGTTGGCTTCATAAAATGAATTGGGTAGAGTTCCTTTTGTTTCTGTTTTGTGGAATTGTTTGAAAAGTATTGGTTCTAGGTCTTCTTTAAAGGTCTTTTAGATTTCTCCACAGAACCCATCTGGTCCTGGGCTTTTTTTGGTTGGGAGAGTACTAATGACTGCTTCCATTTCTTTAATGGTTATAGGACTGCTTAGAAGGTTTATCTGATTCTTTCTTAACTTTGGCACCTTGTATGTGTCTAGAAATTTGTCCATTTTATCCAGATTTTCCAATTTAGTTGAGTATAAATTTTTGTAGTAGGATCTGATGATTTTTTTTTAATTTCCACAGTTTCTGTTGTTGTCTCCCATTTCATTTCTGATTTTATTAATTGGATACTGTTTCTGTGCCCTCTGGTTAGTCTGGCTAAGGGTTTATGTATCTTGTTGATTTTCTCCAAGAACTAGCTCCTGGTTTGGTTGATTCTTTGTATAATTCTTTTCCTTTCCACTTGGTTGATTTTAGCCCTGAGTTAGATTATTTCCTGCCTTCTACTTCTCTTGGGTATATTTGCTCCTTTTTGTTCTAGTGCTTTCAGGTGTGCTGTCAAACTGTTAGTGTAAGCTCTCTCCAGTTTCTTTTTGGAGGCATTTAGAGGTATGACTTTTCCTCTTACCACTGCATTTATTGTGTCCCATAAGTTTTGATATGATGTGTCTTCATTTTCATTGAATTCTAAAAAGTTTCTTTCTTTATTTCTTCCTTGACCAAGTTATCATTGAGTAGAGCATTATTCAGCTTCCCTGCATATATGTTTTCCATTGTTTTTGTTGTTATTGACAACTTAGACTTAGTCCATGGTGATCTGATAGGGTCATGGGATAAATTCAATCTTCTTGTATATGTTGAGACCTGTTTTGTGACCAATTATATGGTCAGTTTTGGAGAAGGTACCATGAGGTGCTGAGAAGAAAGTATATTCTTTTCCTTTAGGATGAAATGTTCTATAAATACCTACTAGATCCATTTGGTTCATAACTTCTGTGATTTTCACTGTGTCTCTGTTTAGTTTCTGTTTCCATGATCTGTCCATTGCTGAGGGGGGATTTTAAAGTCTCCTGCTATTATTGTGTGTGGTGCTATGTGTGATTTGAGCTTTAGTAAAGTTTCTTTTATGAATGTGGTTGTCATTGCATTTGAAGCATAGATGTTCAGAATTGAGAGTTTATCTTGTAGCTTTTTCCTTTGTCCAGTATCCAGTGTCCTTCCTTATCCTTTTTAATAACTTCTGGTTGAAATTCTATTTTATTTGATATTATAATGGCTACTCCATCTTGTTTCTTGGAACCATTTGTTTGGAAAGTTGTATTCCAGCCTTTTATCCTTAGGTAGTGTCTGTTTTGTCACTGAAGTGGGTTTCCTGTGTGCAGCTAAAATGCTAGGTCCTGTTTACATAGTTTATGTCTTTTTATTGGGTAATTGAGTCCATTGATATTAAGAGATATTAAGGAAAAGTGATTGTTATTCCCTGTTATTTTTGTTGTTAGAGGTGGAATTATGTTTGTGTGGCTATCTTTTTTTGGATTTGTTGAAGGATTACTTTCTTGGTTTTTCTAGGGTGTAGATTCCCTCCTTGTGTTAATATTTTCCATCTATTATCTTTGTAGGGATGGATTTGTGGAAAGATATTGTGTAAATTTGGTTTTGTCATAGAATATATTGTTTCTCCATCTATAGTAATTGAGAGTTTTACTGGATGTAGTAGTCTGTGCTGGCATTTGTGTTCTCTTATGGTTTGTACAACATCTACCCAGGATCTCTGGCTCTCATAGTCTCTGGTGAGAAGTCTGTAGCAATTCTGATAAGTCTGCCTTTATATGTTACTTGACCTTTTTCTCTTTCTGCTTTTTATATTCTTTATTTATTTAATGCAGTTTGTGTTTTGATTATTATGTGATGGGAGGAATTTCTTTTCTGGTCCTAACTATTTGGAGTTCTGTAGGCTTCTTGTATGTTCATGGACATATCTTTCTTTAGTTTAGGGAAGTTTTCTTCTATGATTTTATTGAAGATATTTACTGGCCCTTTAAGTTGGAAATTTTCACTTTCTTCTATACCTATTATCCTTAGGTTTGGTCTCCTCATTGTGACCTGGATTTCCTGGATATTTTCTTGGGTTAGGAGCTTTTTGCATTTTGCATTTTCTTTGACTGTTGTGTCAATGTTTTCTAAGGTATCTTCTGCCCCTGAGATTCTCTCTTCAATCTCTTGTATTCTGTTGGTGATACTTGCCTCTATGTCTCCTGATCTCTTTCCTAGGTTTTCTAACTCCATGATTGTCTCCCTTTGTCATTTCTTGATTGTTTCTATGTGTATTTTTAGATCTTGGATGGTTTTGTTCATTTCCTTTGCCTGTTTGATTGTGTTTTCTTGTAGTTCTTTAAGGGATTTTTTTTTTCTTTCCTCTTTAAGGGCTTTTAGCTGTTTATCTCTTTTCTCCTGTATTTCTTTAAGGGAGTTATTTATGCTCTTCTTAAAGTGCCCCATCACCATTATGAGAAGTGACTTTAGATTTGAATCTTGCTTTTCTGATAGGATTATGTATCCAGGACCTGCTATGGTAGGAGAATTGGGTTCTGATGATGACAAGTAACCTTGGTTTCTGTTGCTTCTGTTCTTTTGCTTGCCTCCAGCCATCTGATTATCTCTAGTGCTCCCTCCCCTTCCTATATTTGACTAGAGTCTTTCCTTCCTGTAATCCTGGTTGAGTCAGAACTCCTCAGAGTTCAGCTGTTTCTATGATCCTCTGATTCCAGGATCCTGTGATCCTGAGATTATGGGTGGGTCAGAGTTCCTGGGGGTCAAGCTGCCTCTGAGACCCTGAGATCATGGTATGACCACACTCCTGGGATCCTGGGATCCTAAGATCCTGGTCATGCTAGAGTGCGTAGGAGTGGAGCCTCCTCTGGGGACTGTGGGACTGTCCCCCATGTTCGTGCCCAAGGTAGACCGGTGCAGACCGGAAGGAACCCGAGCCACTCAAGAAATGTCTTTTAATGTTGATGAAACCAAACTATACAGCTATATTATCTGTATGTGACTGAACTGTGAATAATCACAAAAAGAAAGTACAAATAATTATTTCCCTACAAATACTCCCAATAAAATAATTTCAGCAAGAAGAACAGTGGTGCCTAGAGGATATGTAATACATGAGGAATCATGCTGAGCTTTAAAAAATGATCCAGTAAGTGAGTTAGCAAATTTAATTCTAGGACCTAGAGATGTTCTTGTTTTTAAAAGATTAAAATTTCAGCAAAATGAAGTCTTGTCAAAATTTTTTTTCATTTTATGACAAAATTATCATACGAATGAAGAATGTAAACAAGAATATTAAGACTTGTTCATTAAAATTGTCCTCTAGTGTTTTGCCTGGTGACCTGGCCTTCATGGAGGAGGCCCTGGCTGAGGAACTTGACAATAAGCAGCTGCTGATGAGAAGGCATTACAAGGAGAAAAAGATGCAAGCCAAATTGAGAATGAAGAACTTGGTTGCCAGGAATTGAAGAATCAGGAAGAAGCAGTTACAGGAGATCCTGTGTAGCAGAAACAAGATAGAGCTATGACTTGCAGAACCAGGGCAACTGAAGCTGACTTCCACAGAGACATTCTGATTCTGGTGCTGTGAACATTTCATTCTTGGTATGTGAAGATCTTTCACCTTGAATTTCCAAAGGACAAGAGGCAGGAAAAATTAAGCCTGTGTTGGAAAATGTGTGAAGAAAGGATAGCTGAAGCTGAAATTTGTAACTTATCTGGAGCCAGAAATATAGAGTGAAAACTGTTCAAATATTGTCATGCAGAGAGTTACATAGTAAACTGATTCAATCTGATGGTCATTGCATGTGATCTATACATAAGCCTATCTTAATTTTGCTTCTAATGAATGGAAAAAATTACCAAGGCAACTTATAAAAGAAAAAATTTAATTTGAGGCTTATGATTTCAGAGGGCTAGAGTCCATGATCACTATAGTAGTGTCTTAGTTAGGGTTTCTATTTACTGTGAAGAAACACCATGGCCACAACTCTTATAAAGAGAAACATTTACTTGGGAATTTACAATTCCGAGATTTAGTCTATTATCTTCATGGTGGCACAAAAGCAGACATAGTGCTGGAGAATTCTACATCTGGATCTGCAGGCAGCAGGAAACAAGCATCACAGTGGGCCCTGACTTGAGCTCCTGGAACTTCTAACCCACCCCCAGTGACACACTTTCTCTAATAAAGCCATACCTCCAACAAGACCATATGTCCTGATACTTTCAAATAATGCCACTCACTATGAGCCTGTGGGGTTTTCATTCAAACCACCACAGATAGGAAGCATGACAACAGGCAGGACTTGTTGAGAGCTTACATCTAGAGATACAACCATGGAAAGAGGGACAGACAGATGGATAGACAGACAAACAGACAGATGGACAGAGACTGGTAGACAAAGATTCTGACAAAGCTTGTACCCATTGACACACCTCCTCCAACAATGTCACATGTCTTAAATCTTTATAAAACTGTACTACCTATTAGGAACCAAACATTCAAAATATATGAGGATATCAGAGCCATTCTTTTTCAAATCACCACGGGGTCCTTCATCCTAGATGACCATACCTTATGTCACTTAAACAAACAAACAAAACAACAATAACAATAATAAGGCACCAATAAGCACCTGGGGAATAGAAGTGCAAGATCATCTACAAGCGTAATATACAAACTCCTCCCTTTTCTGCTAGATTCATGTCAAGTATCATTCTATTTTCCAAAATCATTTGTCTCATAGTGTGACATTGACTAGATATTTCATTTAAGAGAATATCTTAGTTTTACATTCTTGGTTACTGTTGACCACCAGAATATAGTCAATTAGAATTTTGAAGATATATATTTTCTAGCTTTAAGCTTTTGGGAGATTTCTTTGGAGACTTCTACAGAGTCAATGTTGACATCAAAGGACACAGGTATGGCCTTGTAACACTGGCATTAGCTTTGCCAAGAGGAGGAGAATTGAAGGTCAGAGTATAGAGAGAATTCAATCAGTGTGTAGGTTCCTCTTGAGTAGTAGGACTGAGTAAATGTTCCCCTGTCCACAGTGTCACCACATGCCAGTTTAGGAGACACTGACTTTAGATTAATTGATATTTTTCCATCTGTTATTTGAGACATGTAGACAGTGGATACAAATGTCATAATTTCATTTTGTGAGAGGGAATCTACCCCTGTCATGTGAGACATGAAGAGAGGTGAGAAGATTCGGATGGGCCTACTTATACATCCAGAAGCAGGATCTACATTCTCTGGCCAGTATTACCTCCCTATAGGTTCTTATCCTGTACTGAAGCAAGAATGCAATTTATTTTTCTGGACTGTGTTCTATCCAAAGGCAAAGCATATTATTTGACTCAGGTAGTGTCCTGTCACACAAAGATGACAATTATTCTTACTGAACACAAACACTATAATCTAACTCATCCTACTCAGATCTCCATATATAGTTTCTATCAGCACAGTAAATGCAAAGTCAGCCCTCCCAATATTATGTCCTTTAAATAAGAAGGTAATTTAGGCATAATGTTTTTATACATGGTGTAAAGTTTACCCTTGTGTTATTTAAATACTGGTTTCTCTGCACTCATATCTAGTTTCAATCCTGACATGGCATTGTAATGCTTATACCAAGAATCTCCTGTTTCAGGTTTGTGTAAACAATTCTTACCATTTATTCTCTGCTTTGTCAATAAATGCTGATCACCCAATGGCTAGGCAGAATAGGGTGGGATGTCTGGCAACCAGAAGGAGAGAAGAAGAGAGGGAGAGAGGGGAGAGAGGGGAGAGGTAGATTCAGATCAGTGAAGAGGATGGAAGATTTGAAGCCAGGAGCAAGAGGTCTAGAGAGAGAGAGATCATGGAAACAAGTCTGAAGTCTAAAGAGTCAGATCAATAATAATATGCAAGTATTATTAGATAGGGCTGGGAGGTAGCCAGATTAGCATAGAAAGTAAAGGTAGGCCATTTAACTGCTCAGTTATTGAGGTACAATTTTAAGTAAATTTTGGGTTCTCTGTGTAATTATTGGAGACTAGCATAAGGTAAAAAAAAAACAACTGCCAATTTAATTGACTGTTTATATTTATATTAAGAATAATTCATTTACAATGTATTGTCAGGTGCTTTCTCCATTTAATTTCAAAAGCTCAGTAGATGACCAATGGGGAAAAATTAGGACACATATATTTGTCCTGTTAAGTTTCCACAGTATAAGATTATACATGCATTAAACTGAACAGTTAACAGAAAGGACATTTTAGTTGTATTAGTCAAAAGTTTTCCATTATTTATTTTCAATAATAAACAGACTAAAGGCAATTCTTTCTTAATCTTGATTTTAAAGGATCATTGTTGCAAGAGTGTCCATTTTTCTAGGTACTTTTTATAGTAGCTCTCTTTTCTTTATTTGAGTGGAGTGAGTCCCACTTGTTTCAGCCTTCTAAACTGCAGTTTCAGTGGTTAACACCAGGAAGAAACTGTCTCTGCCCAGTTCCTATATGATCACTTCCCAACTTTTTCAATTAATTCATTTATTTACACCCAATCACAACTTCTTCTCCCTCCTCTCCTCCCACTCCCTCCTTCTCACCTCCTCTCTCCTCATCCCTCCTCCCTTCTCTTCAGAGAAGGGGAGGCCTCCCATGGATGTCACCACCCTTGATATATCAAGTTGCAGTATCTCTAAGTACATCTTCTCCTAATGAGCCTAGACAAGGCAGCCCAGTTAGGCAAAAGGGGTCCAAATTCAGGCAGCAGAGTTAGAGACAGCTCCTGTTCTAATTGTTAGGGGTCCACATAAAGACCAATTCTTTTTATTAGTATTCAGTCCCCAGGCTGGAAAGGATGAACTGAAAATTTTGAGAAGCTGATTCTCAGTTTGCATGATGGGAACATCTGTGAATCCACTAAAATATAGAAGGCCGTATCCCTCCTTAGAGCTATTAAATCCCAAACAATGCTGGAGGGAGACAGTTATGACTTACTCTAATGTAATTTTAATCACATTACGAACTGGGAGAGAAACAGTAGTATTATCTACTTGGAGAGGTGGTCCATTATTATCAGTAAGTACTTTAATTTTATTGTCTTGTTTTATTTCTTCAGTAATATTGGTAAAATCCACTGGAATGCTTTGAAAAGGTCTCAATTCAGAAAACCACCCCTAGCTCTAACCCCAAATCCTAACCCATACATTTGTGTCTTTTCTTACCACCTTCATTTTTCTTTTTGGCAAATTATGTACCCTTCACATACCTGTTTAGTAATGTTGTAGATTCTATACAATTATAGCTTTTTTACTGTATCACACTTAGTGTATGTTCCCTAATAATTTCTATTTTACAATATTACGCTGGTTAAAATCTAAAATCTGGAGAGTCTGAGTCCTTTCTGATGAAGAGGAAAGGCAATTTATCAGAGGAAACTCACTGTTCCTGGGGCCCCTAGATGAACTTGGAGAGCATGACCCAAAATATGGGATGTCCTCTTGATCCATCTTACTCTCATTACACCAATGAGGTGGTTTCTGTGTATTATTCTAGAATTCTGAGTATTTGAGCCCAGTAGCAACAACTTAACAAGCACATGACCACCTGAACACATGCAGGAGTGGGTAGAGAGGAGACACAAGACTTAGCCAGAGTAGTAAGGTCCAGTATCTCAGTGTCAATCCTTCTTAAAGATAAATAGGAGATAACCTGATATTAGCTAATATATTTGATGACCTCTTGAATTTTAATAAACCTCACAAAAGGCACAA
>JADRCC010114692.1:0-13032 GCA_019843855.1 Hylomyscus alleni
TTTTTTTTTTTTTAAGTGAGGTGTTTGAAAAATGGTGTACTTGCTTGGAAACACATGTGCTCACCCTTCTGGGTGCTAGGACAGGAGAGAACTACAAAGGTAAAGAACTAGAAGCTTCCTTGTAGGGGCATCTGCCTGTAAGGCTAGGCCCTCAGGTTTTTAGTTATACGGTTGCAGACAACAACATCTCAAACTGAATTCTGACATGAATGAACGGAAGACACACTCAATGAGGACAGTACCTGACAACCCATTTTCAGGCAGTAAGAAACTCTCAACTATCAGGAAGAAACAAAGTGGCTTGATCTTTTATGATGCACTTTCCAATCAAATTTATTGCATGATGGTGCGTGCTCTCTAGAGGTAATGGTTGGAAGACTGAAAACATGTGAAGATTAATTATTATCTTCACCTTAACTTTGGGAACGTACCAGTGAAAGTGAATTTAAATTGCCAAGTAGCCCTCTTGATGCCATATTTCTGTATACGTAAGGACAGAATGACGGAGGGTTATGGTAATAGTTACATCAGTATAATTACATATATAACAATAACATGTTATATTTAAGAATATATTATTTACATATAATACATATAATATGATATGCATATAATACTATTTACCCTATTTACCTGTGAATTTTATATCCCTAGATTCAACCAGCCGAAGAACAAAAGTATTTGGAAAACAACAGTGTATTTATTAAATATGTACACACATGTTCTGTGATTATTCCCTAGGTAGTAATAACTTTTATGTAGTATTTATGTTGTAGTAGACATTAGAAATAATGCATACATGAAGTAAAGCATATTGGAATATGTGGATAGGTTGTATACAAACAGCATCTTATTTTAAATAAGGAATTTAAAGAGGTGCAAATTTTGACAGCCCAAGGGGAATAAACTATAATTATTTCCTTGCAGATTCTTAGGGACAATATATGAATTTAAATATATGCATATGTGCCATAGCCTGGTATATATTATATAAATGAGTATTGTGCCTCTGCAGTGTATGTTACCTTGTTACTATGTATAACACATTGTGTGTCATATTGCTGTAATACAGTAATTGCCACAGTAATAGTAGTACATTTGTTGAGCTTACTCTGTTTTGAAGATCATATTTAGTGTTTTTCTGAACTGAATCTTCAAGTTCTCCGATGAGCCTATAGGTCACTTTGAGCGATGGTTATTCTTACGTGGTCCATGAAGAACAAAGACTAAGAAAGAAGCCCCAGGATCCAGAGCTGGATGAAGCAGAGGCAGCACAGAAATCTATACCCAAACGACTACAGCAGTTATGCTCTGCTGTTGAACACCAAAGGTTTACCAATGGCCATGAAGATGGAGGAACAGTTTCAAAATAAATGAGTGGATCCAGTTCATCCTTTATAACTCAGGCTGTAAGAAGTATCCTGGAGCACAGCCAGATATTAAATGGAGCTTGGGGAATCTTGTGGAATAGCTGAGGGAAGGATTGAGGGACCCAGAAGGGATAGGGACTCCACAAGAAGACCAATAGAGTCAACTAGCCTGGACTCTTGGGGCCTCCCAGAGACTGAACCACTAACCAAAGAGAAAGCATGGGCTGGACCTAGGCCTCACCTCTCATATGTAGCAGAGTGGAAGCTTGGTCTTCATTCAGGTCCCCCAACAACTGGAGCAGGGGCTGTCCCTGATTCTGTTGCCTGACTGTGGAGCCTGTTCTGTTAATTGGGCTGCCTTGTCTGGCCTCAGTGGGAGAGGATGCACCTAGTCCTTCAGTGAGTTGATGTGCCCGAGGGGTTGATATTCAGAAGGGGCCTCCCTCTTCTCAGAGGAGAAGAGGGGGTGGGGGTAGGAGCTGTGTATGTATGGGTACTGGGAGGAGGGGGATTGTGATTGAGATGTAAAGTGAATAAATAAATAAAATAATGGAAAAAATACTGGAAGCAATTTTTACTCTTTTCTGTGTATAAGTTTTGTTGCTTTGCTAAAATGCACGTATATTCTAGACACTTACTGATTACTTAGCTCATAATTATCTCTGTGAAGGAGTCATCAATCTCTATAGTTCAAATTAAATAATTGGGACAATTTGAAACAGTAGTAACAAAAGCTTAGATTGAGGTAATGGATACATCTTTGTTTTTCAATGGTCAAAGAATGTAGTTTTGACCAAGTGAAGCATCAGTTGACTAGAATATGAACAGGAAAATATTCTATGTGGATATGAGGTGGACAGAATGCTAATAGAGAGTGCTAACTTCAAGCCTTGATTTATTGTATCTGAAAGTAGTTACTTAGAAAAAGAAGTAAACATTTAATTAAAATGTTATTGAACCTGGGATGGAGAGATAGCTCAGCAGTTAAACACACTGGTTACTCTTCCAGAGGAGCAGGGTTCAATTTCCAGCATCCATATTTCAGCTTACAACTGTCTGTAACTCCAGTTCTAGGGGATTCAACACCCTCAAACAGACAAACACTCAGGCAAAACACTAATGCAGACAAAATAAATAAATAAACAAATAAATTAGTGAATAAATAAGTATTATTGAACTTTGAGACTCCAGTTTTTAAAAAATTAAGACAGAAAACGTTCATGTTCCAATTATTAAATTTGTGCCATTTTGTAATTTGCTTCCATTCCTTTAAATTGGGAAGTGTGGCTTGTCTGTTTCTGTTCTTCACAGGTACAATAAAAGTTTATTCTTTGCCTTTGTGCAATCTACTGGGAGGATATTTTATACCTTACCATCATTAAACATTTAACAGTATTTAGGGTATTGAGGCTGTAATCCTAACTGTGGGTCTTCCCTCCTTGGGTAAATCTCTTTGGAAATGCCTTTGCTGAGGTTCTACAACAGCATACTTGAAATACTTCTGTAGAATTAGCAGCCAATGCTGGATGGCAGTTTTTAGATATCAATGACTATATGTTAAGTGCTAAAATATTTTCATAAGCCCATAATGTCAAACCTGATTTTCAGGGAAGAAAATATTATACTTAAAATTTTTTTATTACTATTTTACGTGTATAGGTGTTTTGCTTGCAAGTATGTGTAATGCATGCTTGCAGTATTCATAGAAGCCAGAAGAGGGTGTTGAATTCCCTGAAACTGGAGTTATAAATTACTGTGAATTGCCATGTGGGTCCTGGGAATCAAACCTTGGTCCTCTATCTAAGAGGTGCCAGGGCTTCTTAACCATTAAGCTGTTTCTCCAGGCCAAACTATTTTTAATTATTATTTTAAATTTGATTATTATTATTTTTTTTTGAGACAGAATATATTTACGCAGCACTGGTATTCCTAGAACTCACTATGTAGATCAGGCTGGCCTTGGGCTCACAGAGATTCACCTGCCTCTGCTTCATAAGTACTGCGATTAAAGGCATGTACCACCATACCTGGCCCTAGCTCCAGTGTTTTCTGCTTAAAATACTGTAAGATTTCCTAAGGATTCTAAGAACAATCACGAAACTTGGTGAAAGTGATAAAATTACATTGAGTCTTGTTTATTATGTTTAACATCTCATTAAAAAATCAAAGTTTATTTATTGTATGGGAATATTTTGTCTGCATGTATATTTGCACACCATGTGCATACCTGATGGATCTGGGGTAACAGATGGTTGTGAGCCACCTTGTAGATGTTGGGAGTTGAACCCAGGTACTCTGCAAGAGGACCCATGTTCTTAATTGCTGAACCGTGTCTCCGGCCCATTATTTAATTCCTTAGCTAGATCAATCAATAGTCAGATTTTTTTTTTTTTAAACTGGGAGGATTATCATAACTGCTTCATGGGAGAAGAGTTATCTAAATGAAAGAGGTGGTCATCAAAATATCCTTACTACGTAAAGAGCACCAACTGATTATGCATGTGATGTCTAATCTCTGTTGTCAACTTGACTAGAGTTAGAAGTGCTTAAGGTACAACTTTGGATATGTTTATGAGAGTGTATCCAGAGTAGGGAAGACCCATGGACTGGAGTTGCAGCCAGAATGAAAAGGTAAAAAATGGACAAAGCCACAAGAACACACAGGTATTCCTGTTTCTCTGCTTCCTTCCTGCTCAGTGCCATGGACCAAGCCGCCCCCACCTTCATGCCTTCCCAGATATGGCAGAATACATTTCTCTGAACTGTTTGCCAGAATAAGCCCTTCCTTCCTTAGGATGCCTTTTGTCAGGTATTTGGTCACAGTGATGAGAAAACAACTAGTACAATGGAGACTTTGAAAGGAGAGGAATTTGACCTCACTGACAAGTACTGCTGGTACTCGAAAAGATAAGTTTCTTGGGCTTGCTTTGGAAGACCCTGTACTGGAGGGGGGACAGCACTGGCCTTTGCGAAATTCTACATTCCTTACACAAGTCTCTACATGGGAGGCACTTCTCAGGCAGAAGTAGATTCTGAACCCGTACAGCTCTATACTCAAGCTAATACCTAACGTGACATCTATGTGAGCGGAATGGATAGAACATACCAAGCCACCATTACTTCTGTGTGTAGATGTGCATCTGTGTATTCATGAATAGTCTTTGGAGATTATTTATAGTCATAGGCATATCTATTAAGAAAACGTTTACCCAACTTAGAAATAAGGCTAATGGAGGCCAGCATGCTTTTAGTTTTATATGAAAATTTGTTCAATGGGACAAGCTAAGGGTTGCTGACGTATTTAAAGAAATGTACCTTTTTTTGGATTTGCTTTTCTGTATCAATTAAAAGTCTACATTTGTGAGTTCATGTATTCCTTTAGCAAATGGGAAAAGCCCATCAATTCCTTGCAAACCAGATGGCTTTAAACACTAATATTTAACAGCAGTGTCAGTACATTAGTAAACGACTTCTGAGTTACTCAATAGGAAATGCCAAAGAACGGAGGCAATTGATCAGTTTTGTATCTAATCCAGTAATTGTATTCAGATGCCTGTTGGCTCCTGTTCCGTCTCTTTCAACCATGCTCACCATTTGCCTCTGATGAACACAGCAGTCCTTCTTATCTAGTTCATATTCTGTGGTTCAGTGACTTGAAGCCAACCTCCTTGTGAAAAGACTCCATGAAAAATTCTAAAGACAAACCATGCATCCACTCTAAATTGCCCGCCATTTTGAGCAGAATGACGGGATCTCTGTCCATCCTGTCCCACCAGTGTGATGTGAATGGATTTTTTTTTTATTGTTAATATTTTTTTTATTTTCTAAATAATATTTAATGAACAATCAAAAACAACAAGAACAAACCCCTCTTGCCTCCCCCCTCCCCATGCCTGCCACCCCACCCTCTCCCACTTATCGGCCCTGTCATTCCCCTACACTGGGGCACAGAACCTTCACAGGGCCAAGGGCCTCTCCTCCCATTGATGACCGACTTGGCCATCCTCTACTATACACATGCTGCCAGAACAATCAGTCCCACCATGTATAGTCCTTGGTTGGTGGTTTAGTCCCTGGGATCTCTGAGGGCATTGGTCAGTCCATATTGTTGTTCATCCCAAGAGGCTATAAACCCTTTAACTCCATTGGTTCCCTCTCTAACTCCTTCATTGGGGACCCTGTACTCAGTTCAATGGATGGCTGTGAGCCTCTACCTCTGTATTAGTCAGGTACTGTCAGAGCCTCTCAGGAGACAGCTATATCAGGCTGGAGTGCCCTTCCTTCAGTCTCTGCTCCATAGTTAGTCTCTGCAACTCCTTGCATGGGTGTGAATGGATTTTTATCTGGCTTATCCTAACTATATCCATTACCTCTCGTTAGTCACTTAGTAGCTATCTCAAGTATCAGACAGATTGTATACTTACTATTTGATGCTTGTTTCTAAGTGACCTTAATTCTACTGAGTAATGACTACCTGACACTAAAGTCATGATGTATAAAGAGAAGTGTGAATGTCCTCGGCAATAGGGAATCAAAAGCCTATGATGCGCTTGCTGTGGGCTATAGTATTCAGGCATCTGTAAAGACAGAAGAACAAAACTCTAACTGGTTACTCTCATTTATCAAACTGGAAAAACTGTGGTCACATGCTTACATCCAATGGAAAAGGAATTGCTTGACATAAGTAGAGGGAAACATTGTATATGTGGTTTTAATGCTATCCATATTTCTACAATTCACTTGGGATCTTAGAATGTGAACTATCTGAGCATAGAGGGTATTGCTGTATATTGTGTTTGGAATTTCTGGAAAAAAGTACTTTCACAAGGGTTTTTCATGTTTATTTTGTGGTATATTCATAGACTTTTTTTTTTCATGTTCAAATAAGTATGAGAGAATGTAACTATAATCTAGTATAATAACTAGTCCCCTCCCCTCCTTCCTTCCCTCCTTCTCTCCCCCCCACCCCCATCCATCTCTCCTACCCACCATTTCCTCTCCTTTTGTTCTTCCTTCTTCTCCCTATCCAGGTCTCTTTCTCCCTCACATACACACTTCAATTTTTCATCATTACATATTTCAGCCCTGCAAACTCCCTCTTCCTTCCCTTTGTTTGTTCCCCCTTTTGCTCACATTCCTTAATATTTCTTCTACTTTAAAAAAAGATACATACATCAACTTCTCATTGGCATTTTCCCCCATATACTGAAGGCTGAAACTTTCCTCTCCTGTCTAACCATTCTAGTGCTACTTTTTCCGAGTCATGATGTTTCCTTGTCCACTGCCCATAGTCCGCTACAATCTGAAACAGGGTCTTATTCTATCTACTCCCATGGCTCTCATTCTGCTCCTCATAGAATGGACTAAAGAACCACACAGAATTATCAATGTTAGCCTTCCCCTCCCCCGTTTATAATTCATTATTGGCTTTATACTGCATTTAGCTAACTCCTGCCAGGCCTCCTGTACTTTGTTCTCTCTTTCCTTCAGTGGCCTGGTTCTTCTCATTCACAGATTTTAGTATCATTAGTATCCTCCATTTTCCTCAAAATATTCACACTACTTCCACCAGAGGGTTCTGCTTTGAGATCTCCTAGAACTTTATATGCTATTTCTCCATATGCTTCAGGCTCCATCTAAATGTCACATTCTCAGTGGTACCTGGTGACCACTCAATCAATGGCAGACCTTTGAAGTACTTCAAAGGGAGTGCTTTTTCACACTGGTCTAATTTCCTTACCAGTTTCTAAAATAGTTGACTAATTTATTGATTTTATTCCTTTCCTTATTCCTTCCTTTATATTTCTCTACACTTGCCAACCTCCTTTTTGCTCTAAGCACACAAGGAAATCATATAGACGAAGAATGAATTTTGTGGAATAAACAACACAAATATAAGAGTGGTGACTCATGCTAGGAAAGCAAAGGTTGAAGGTTATCTATCCACTTAGAAAGAAAACACCCAGGGTCTTGGAGTAGTTTCCAAGTTAGTGTCTTCTGAAGACTCACCAAGACCTTGCCAAGACCTCCTAATGGACAAGGGCTATGTTACTTTTGACCTTTGTCCCAAGCATGATGTATGAAGAATCATATAAACTTCTGAGTATGTGGGATACTCCAAAAGTCTTCATTCTTCAAACTTTAAGCTGCATGAATGTCTACCATTCAGAGGCATTTCCAGGGTATCTTTATCCTCTTTCAGCAGGCACAAATTCCTCGAAGGATTAAGGCAAACATGGAAAGGATGAGAATGCTTAGTTTGGGCAGGACTTGAGCCAGCACATAGGTTTTATGTGGCCCAAACAAGTGTTTAAATATTTGAATCATTTCCAACATTTCAAAATGAAGAGGTTTCAAGAAAATCTTAGTTTTTATGTTGAAATCAAGCCTAATTTCTCTCTTGGGGACCATATTTTGAAAAAAAAGGTCATCCTATTAGAGTATGCAGTTCCAGCCAAATTCATGGCATTTCTTGAAGTTCATAACTTGCCTGGTCTTTGCAAGCCTTTATCTCAGCATCCTACAGTCTTCTGCTCAGTTGCAGATGAACAGAGACCATTTCCTTCCACACAAGTTAGGCAAGACTTCTAAGTTTTGTTGTAAGTGGGCAGTGGGGATTATTATTAAAGAGAGCTATACTCATATTTATATATTTAAAGTAATCATAATGCATAGGACCCAGATACATAATCTGAGTTTTGGAAATTTTTAATCATCTAGGCAAACTGATAATCCATGGAAGAATTGTATTAGGTAGTGTTTGTGATGTTTTGAAAAGGGCATCATTCCCTCTTCCTCTCACCTTTTTCACTCCTTCCCTCTCTCTTTCCTTCCCTCCTTTCTTTGCTTCTCTCTTTTTCTTTCTCAGAGAAGGGGAAAATGGGTCCTTGAAAAGATTACCCAGCCAGTAAATAAAGTACTGTAGGGTATACATTACTAAAACTTGTTTTGAAGTTTGGAGTTCATTCTACCATACTCCACTCTTCCTCCACTAATAGGTAGGAAGTGTGTACTGGGATTTACTCTCATGAGATATTTTTTTTTTCTGAATGGTGTCCCAGGCTCTGCTCCTCTTTCCTAGACCCTGACTCTACTTCATTGCTATAACAGCCATGTATCATGCCTGCCTGGATGCTGCCATGTTCCTGCCTTGATGATAATAGACTGGATTCCTGATCCTGTAAGTCAGCCCTAAGGAAATGTTGTCCTTATAAAAGTTGTCTTGGTCATGGTGTCTGTTCACAGCAGTAAAACCCTAACTAAGACAGAAGCAATACCAGGACTGGGGTACTGCTGTGATAGGCCTGACCATGCTTTTGTCTGGAAGAATGTGGATTTGGGGACTTTGGATTTGGAAAGTAGTGGAATGCTTTAAATGAGGATTTAATGGGCTATCCTACTAGGAATATGAAAAACTTTGTTACTGAGGGTGATTTGAATTGTGTGGACCTGGCCCAAGAGGTTTCAGTGGAAAATTTCAATACGTGGTCTAGAGACTGTTTTTGGGATAGTTTGGTGAAGAATGTGGCTATGTTTTGTCCTTGTCTGAAGAGTCTGCCTGAGGCCAAGGTGAAGAGACTCAGATTAATTGCATTGACAAAGAATGTCTCAGAAATGCCCATCATAGACTTTGTTCTCGGGTTAAGTCTCATGAAGAACATTCTAAACTAGCATTGCAAGCTTTATCCAGTATTTGAAAATACATTTTGAGTCTGAGTCTTATTTCTGGGAACATGGGGTTAGGAGGAAGAACCGGGACCTTTAATGTAATCCAAATTATATCCTGAAGCTCCCACCTCCAAACATCATCAACATGTGAATTTGAAGACCGTTTATAATTTATGAGTTTAGTGGAACATTTTCATATGATAATAGTAGATTTTTGAACTGAACGCTAAAAGATAAGGAAGGTTTTACAAAGACATATCAGGGGAGTGGGGAAGGAAGACAGAAATCCCTTTCAGATATCTCAGAAGAGAGAAATATTAGTCAATGAAATTAAGCATTACCTAGTGACATTCAGTATACAAATGCTTCACAGACTTTTTTCACCTAATATTCACAAGACTCTATGAATTAAGTTTATTATTATCTGCCTTTTACAAATTAGAACATGGACATGTAAAGATGTTACTCGCCTAAGGCCACAGTGTAAGTATATAGAAACAGCATGCCTTTGATGTCAGGCAGTGTAGATTGAATGCTTAGTCTATTCAGTTCATGAGAGCAATGTGAGGAAATGTAACCTAAATTGTCCAAATCAGAGTGTAGTATTTGAGAAGAGAAGTAATAGAAAGAAGAGAAAACTAGAACTTCTACACAAAGACATCTCTTGGGCTTGTTTGTTAATCATGTTGATAAGTAACTTATTTGATATTACATATACATGGCAAGAAGAGCTTTTAATTTATATTAAATATGAAGAGGCTTGGTGGCAAAGGCAGATACCACCTTGGTAGCAAGGGCTGACAAAAAGAGAGCCTTGCAAAACTGGCTCATGCAAATGTCAAATCTGAAGAACTTAGCTGGTGATAGACATTACCTCAAATGATGACTAGGATAAAGTTAATTTGCCTAACAGTATGTTTGGGAGAAATGATAATGACAGGCTATGAGAGTTAAGGAGAGAAAAAAGGGAGGAGGGGAGGGGCACAAGAGGTCAGGATGGGAGGAAGGAGGAGGGCAGGAGAGAAGAGGAGGAGAGGAGAGGAGGAAGGTAAAAGGATAGGAGGAGAGGAGGGAATTTATTGTAATAGAATAAGATATTAGAGCCTCAGCTATAGCATAGAATATGAGAGTACAAAGGGAGAGACACTAGAAGTCAGATGTTTCTGGTGTGGGCATGAGGGAGGAGAATGGAAGGAGAGAAGATAGATTTCTCTCTCTTTCTCTCTCTCTTCCTCTCTCTCCATCTCCATCCTCTTTTTGGTTTTCCCCCCTCTCTTCTCTTCCATCTCTTTTCTCATTACCTACTCTCACCTCCAACGTGTCCTCATGAAGATCTTTATAATCACATTGGTCTGTTGGATAATACACTACAGCCTCCATCTCATCTTCTCTCACATTTACAAGGATATTTTACCCATGTAAAGCAACATATAGGTACTAGGATTGGAACATGCTGTCTTTATAGACCACATTTCTTCTTGCAATCTATTGGTTACAACCAGAGACATATTTAACATACTCTCTCCTAAATGCAACCTCTCTGTGGAGTACAGTATTACAGGTGCCTCAGGAGGAGAGGAGAGTTGCACAGTGTTGAATACTGTACCTTTGAGCAATTGTCTTAGTCAGGGTTTGTATTCCTGCACAAACATCATGACCAAGAAGCAAGTTGGGGAGGAAAGGGTTTATTCAACTTACTTCCACACTGCTGTTGATCACCAGAGGAAGTCAGGACTGGAACTCAAGCAGGCCAGGAAGCAGGAGTTGATGCAGAGGCCATGGAAGGATGTTTCTTACTGGCTTGCTTCCCCTGGCTTGCTCAGCCTGCTCTCTTATAGAACCCAAGACTTCCAGCCCAGGGATGGCACCACCCACAAGGGGCCCTATCCCCCTTGATCACTAATTGAGAAAATGCCCCACAGCTGGGTCTCATGGAGGCATTTTCCCCAACTGAAGCTCCCTTCTCTGTGATAACTCCAGCCTGTGTCAAGTTGACACACAAAACCAGCCAGTACAACAATACTACCCAGACCCAAAACTATGAAATTGGCCTAATCTGGATTGATGATAAGGATCTGCCTTGGAGTTTTGGCTTTGGTGAGAGATTAACACTGTCTGAATTGACTGAAATTTTAGTTTAGTGACAGAAGCATGACCCTATCTTACATGACCCTATCTGTATTGGCTGGTTTTGTAAATCACCTTGACACAAGCTGGAGTTATCACAGAGAAAGGAGCCTCCCTTGAGGAAATGCCTCCTAGAGATGCAGATGTAAAGCATTTTCTCATTTAGTGATCATGTGGGGAGGGCCTAGCTCATTGTGGGTAGTGCCATTTCTGGGCTGGTAGTCTTGGGTTCTATAAGAAAGCAAGCTGAGCAAGCCTGGGGAAACAAGCCAGTAAGTAACATCCCTCCATGGCCTCTGTATCAGCTCCTGCTTCCTGACCTGTTTGAGTTCCAGTCCTGACTTCCTTTGGTGATGAACAGCAGTGTAGAAGTGTAAGCTGAATAAACCCTTTTCTCCCCAACTTTCTTCTTGGTCGTGATGTTTTGTGCAGGAATAGAAACCCTAACTAAGATACTATCTTATATACACTGATGGGTTCTAAGCAGACAGTGACACAGATTTGGTTTTGCTGTGCTTTTAGCCACAGAACAAAGAATGGGTTAGAGATGTATAACATTGCTTAGTGTTAGAAGACCACTATAATCCTGCAAGAGGAAGGAATCAGTAACTGAATGGGCGTGTGGATAAAGACAAAGAACAGGTTGAGCATAGTTTTTAAAGTTGAATAAGCAAAATTTGCTGGTGAATTCAGATAGGAAGAGATAGGTAAAGAATGGCCACATTTCTTTTTGTGTGATGGATATTAGTATTATTCAAACAGGAAACAGGATGACAAGGGTAGGAAAAGGAGGTGTTTAAACATGTTTTGGTCCCAGACTTCTATAGGGGATTCAGTTGGAAGAGTGATATAGAAAGTAGAATATATTGATACATTTCAGGGAGTGATTCAAGTTAGAGGTTAGACTTGGATCAGTTGAATCTGTTCATTGATTTAATTAGTACTTTCATAGACACATTGTTGAGAATTGTTCTAGATGCTGGCAAAGACTCACTTCAACCTATATCCCCACTGTTGATCAAATGATACGACTTTTGGCTAAGGTTGGTTTTTATTGCAATAGATGGTACATACCAAGTTACTGAAAACATAATTAGCAAAAGTCAGTAAATATGTAACAAGTCTAAAAATGATGAGTAACAAAGTTTACATAGCAGTGCATACAAAGCACCGCTCAAACATGTATTTTCTAGTACCGTTGAAATTGTTTCATCTCCTGCCAGCGTGATCTTCAAGTTGACTTTAGATTCATTTTACCATGACCTGAATAGCACTGAACAACTTCCTTGTTGAAGGATACCGTGAAATGGTCTACACTCATCTTAATACTACCTGTCTCCCGCATTCTGTTTTGTCTGAGTTGGAAACTGTGCTTGAAAATGGAAGTCTGGGTGCTCATTTGCTCTTTTCATTGGCACAAATTAATTGTGTTTTTAATGGTAAATGACAATCCCTATATTATCTTCTGATTTAGCTTTAAGAGTATAGAGTTTTTGCTTAACTGCCCTGATCTAAAGGATCATGTACATGATTTTAAAGACAGGTAAGAAAGATTGAAAGAAGAGGGTGACATGAAACCTTAGCCCAGACTTTGTTTTGTGAGACCTCATAAATAGTAAGCAAGGAGATGTTTCTCTTTAAGAGATGCTAATAGAGAGAAATGAAGGAGCCACAAATGTGCACTGTCATCTCTTCACCTGCCCCCTCCTCAGGAAGGATAATTCTGAACCCCAAGAATAGCTTATAAAGGTGAGAGAGACTGGGAGACTGAGTTCCTTGACAGAACACTGCACCACTTTAAAAATAGCTTCATTAAACAATCACGTGTGAAGCTGGTAGTTTCTAACATCTAAAAACTGACAGGAAA
>JADRCC010114693.1:0-19451 GCA_019843855.1 Hylomyscus alleni
AAAAAAAAAGAAAGAAAGAAAAACAATGAAACTTAAATTCTGTTAAGTGTTACAAAGTTGATACAATCTTAGATTTCAACTTGAAAAGAATCACAGATAGCAAGGAGAGTACAAATGTCACAGTAGAATGCTAGGTGTGATACATTATTGTAATAGACCAAAGTCTTTTTTAAGTTGTGAGGTGTACATCTGTAATCTATTACATATGCACCAATTGTTTATTTTGAAGAGATTAAAGTGGTAGTTTTTATTCCCTTGAACATTAGCACCCTTAATTGTAATTGCTCCCAGGACTACTAGAATGTCTACCATGGAGAAGATGGTCCCTTCCTCTCAGCTGACTGAGGATGCAACAAGCTAACAAGCTAAGGAGAATGCTGACCCATCAAGCCCTAGTTTGAGTCGATTTCTAATTTAAAGATGCACGTTGCTGAGCAACGCATCCCCTAAGGTTACTGACTATGTCTCCAAGCCAATCTACAATATCCACCCAGGTATTAAACCTGATTTTGTGTTTATTTAACCTTGAACGTGTAGAACTATGTATTTGTTCACTTATCTCTAAAGAATCTTTTGTCCTTGGGCTGCTGGGATTGTTTAGTTGATAGAGTACTTGCCACACAAACATGAGCTCAGATCGCCAGTAGCCTTGTGAGAAAGCCAGCAGCACAAGTCTAGAATCCCAGTGCCTGGAAGGCAGAAACAATAGTAGGGTTTGCTGCCTGACTAATATAGCCAGACCAATGACTGCTACTCCAGATTCAGCCAGAGATCTAACTCCAAAAGTACAGCAGAGTGATTTTTAAAAGACACTCAACTTTGACCTCTGGCTTCCACAGGCACCAATATCCATATACACACATGAACATATACATAAGCATATAGACCATATGCACATACAAAAGTATCTCTAGTTCTTTTCATATACTTCTCCCTTTGGGGGTCTTTTGTTTTGTTTTGACTTCTTGTCATTTCTATATGCTACCTATAAGATCATACAACTCTGGATGTTAAAACTATCCACTGGTAGTTTTATATCAAAAATATCTAGTTGAATTCTGATCATCTCTTACACCTAGCTAAGTCTGAGACTCAAGGCCATTCTCCAAGGTCATGGCTGGTCCCACATCCTTTTCCTATTTTATCTTCTATGGCTCTAGAATTCCCGATTTTCTTGGACCTATCAAAGAAAGTTTCCCCAGTGTCTGCTCTATCTGAAGAAGTTCGTAAAGCTATTAATTCCCTAGGGGAACCTCTTTCCTACCTCTCCCAAGCACCACAGTGGTCAAGGTCATTTGGGAGAACAAGGTCATTGCAAGAGACACTGCAGCCAAATTCTCTATCTCCTATAAAAAATTGACAGCGTAGCCCAAGCTGCCAACTGGACTCAGGACTGCCAGCTTCTAGTCCTGATGGTCTGGCCACTCGGTCACCATGCCCTCCGTGACAGCAAAACCAGCAAAGGATGCTCCCAGATCGCAAACCCTGCAAAGCAAACTGTCACGTGTGGCTCTCTGTCACCTGGTAAAGGGAAGAATAAAAATAGGCTTGGTTTCCTGCCCTGCAGCATTCTAAAATAAATATGCAAACCGTGCATTTGCATTTCGGTAGCGGAGGAGAAGCAGTAAATAAGAGATTACTTTAAACTGTTATGCAAAGGAGGTCCGAAATGATTCATAGGAAAAAATACAAGCTTAGGATGGAGCTGTCGATTCTGACTTCATGTGAGACTCTCTGAGACTGAGGGAGGCATGTTTTTCAAAAGGCTTAAAGTGAGGGTTGAGATAGACAGTTCACCTAGCATACATGAGCCCTGAGTTCCATCATTACTAACACACACACAGAGAGAGAGAGAGAGACAGAGACAGAGAGAGACAGAGACAGAGAGAGCCTGTAGAGTAAGGCCCAGATATTAACATCTGTTAAAACTATCTAAGTGACTCCAATGTACATGCAGAGTAAACCCCTGGCCTGAAAAGCAATTTCTGACACCTCTGTTATATGATTGTCACGATTTGTGCCATATGCACCTGCTAAATGTCCAGTTCTCTCTCTATACCAGCTCCCTTATTTTTGCCATATAAATTTACTTCAGCTTTACCCCGTAGCTGCAGAATCACGAGTTGCTGTGCTTCTTCGATTTTTTTTCTCTACGACAAGTAAAGACACCTCACCACGAATTGACAGACTCTCCAGACACAATGTCAAGCCATCATAAGCACCAATACTTGTGCCCTCCTCCACTAGGAGAAACAGTACCTGATCTTGAGAGGTCGAAAGAGCCAAGGGCTGTGGATATTTGCTTTGACACGAGGTAATCATTTTAAAATGTTCACAGCCCAGCAGGATGGCTCAGCAGATAAACGCACTTGCTGCCAAGGCTCATGATCTGAATTTGATTCCTGGACCGATATGGTTAGTACGAAAGAATCAACCCCCTCAAGTTGTTCTCTAACTTCTACACAGATGTGCGCGTGTGCGCGCGCGCACACAAACATACACATATACACAATGGAACTTCTAATTTAAAAAATTTATGGCAGAATGTGGTGGTGCATGCCTTTAATCCCAGAACTTGAGAAACTGAAGTAATCAGATCTCTGTAGGTTCTGATCTACAGAGTGAGTTCCAAGACAGCCATGGCTACATAGAGAGACTATGTCTCAAAAGAACAACAAAATGTAATGTCTGTCCCAGTTGTAGTGGCTCATGCCTATAATCTTAGCACTCAGGAGCATAAGGCAGGAGAAAAGCCTGAGCTACACAGAGGGCACCAAGCCAATCAGAGCTACATAGCAAGTCTCTCTTTCTTTCTCTCCTGCCAACACACACATACACACACACACATACACACACACACACACACACACACACACACACACACACAAATAAAAGAAAATACACCACTGCTCTTTTTTTTTTTTTTTTGTTTTTCGAGACAGGGTTTCTCTGTGTAGCCCAGGCTGTACTGGGACTCACTCTGTAGACCAGGCTGGCCTCAAACTCAGAGATCCACCTGCCTCTGCCTCCCAAGTGCTAGGATCAAAGGCATGTGCCCTCACAGCCTGGCTTCCACCACTGCTCTTAATTAGCCACTATAGGCTTTAATCTAGGCTAGAGTTCCCTGGGAGACAATTTTTCCCGAAATCTGTTCTTCCTAAACTCTCACTCGATTCCTTCTACCCAGCACTTGGAAAGCTGCCCAATCTCCCTCAGCTACCTAGAATATGAAGATGCAGCAGTCTTTCATAGTGAATTGTCACAGCTCACAAGGAGGGCACAGCTTGCCGGCTCACCTTCCACGGGTACCACACAGATGGAACCTGGAAGGCTCAGGGAAGCAGGAATCTGCTACCTACTCACTAACAACTCCTGCCTGTGAAGTCTCCTGATCCCAAACAGATGGACCCTACAGGTAGGTAGAGCCTCCGGGCACCACTGGACTTCCAAATCCTTCTAAATAATGAACCTAGAACCACTATGAGGGGAAGCTGGAAGGCTGAAAGCCCCTGTCTGGCCCTTAAAGTATACTCCAAAGATCCACAGGATGAGAGAACTTGGGTCTGAGCTTCAAAGCTCATCAGAACATAGATTCCTGGGCCTCACCATTTCCTTTGCACAACTTTTGAGACAGGGTCTCATCATATGGCCTCAAACATTGCTGCAGGCTCCCAAATGGTGGATCACAGATGTGCACCACCACAGCCAGCAAGAGTTAAAAGACTTCATTACATTCCTTGGATGACTGGGACGCAGAGGGACCCTATGACACACTAAGAAACTAACTGAGAAAGCTGAAGGAGAGAAGAGAGAGCCTAACACCCTCCAGTCATCCTGCCTTTGGAAAAAAGTACCTACTAATGCCCTATCTCCGACTTTATAGATATCTATGACTTTATAGCCAAAGCTATAATGGAGAACATGATCTGAGTTCTGGTATTTTAAGGCGCTATTGGTAGAGTAGGAAGCACAAATGGACCCAGAATCCATGAAGAGCTGGTTTACTCTCCTCTCCTGCATTCTCATCTCCTGCAGCTCATGGAAAGCATGCTGGTACTTTCTCTTTATCCCTGTCAATGTCAGCTTGCATGCTGGCATGTAGGACAGCATCATCAACATTTCTTTCTCCAGCTGTCACAACTTTTATTCTCTTGCTCTGACTGTCATCTTGGAGGCTTACTGTGCTCATCATTTCTCAAACTCTTCTCCAAGCTGACTAATTCAATCTGGCTTCTCTCAGCTTCCAACTGAATTGTTCTACTTGGCCTCAAACTAACTCTAGCAATCTGTTCTAATCTTCTGGCTCCTTCTTTATTATTATTATTATTATTATATTTATTTCTTTATATATGTAAGTACACTGTAGCTGTCTTCAGACACCCCAGAAGAGGGCATCAGATCTCATTATGGATGATTGTGAGCCACCACATTGTTGCTGGGATTTGAACTCAGGACCTCTGGAAGAGCAGTCAGTGCTCCTAACCCCTGAGCCATCTCTCCTGCCCCTTCTGGCTGCTCCTTATTGTCTGGCTTCAACTGCCTCTGCTGATGTGCACTGAACTGCATGAACTCATGAATGAACTCAACTCCACTGTACTACACTCACTCCCAACTGAAAGAACTGACCAACTGACTTCCAATTCCTCTCTCTCCCTTACATAGCTCCTCTTTCCTGTGCTGTTCCTGTGAGAGTTGGGTGAATGCTATCTCTGACTCACTCTGTCAAATCTTTCTCTGGTTCATCACTGTGTCTGCTCCTCAGTTAAGACATTACCTTCAAACATGACTGATTCCTTGTAGAAACTAATCTTAGCTGCATTGTTTGGGATTAAAGGTGTGCACTAAGGGCATGTCTGGGTTCCAGCCAGAGCAGTCATGTTGCTAGATTAAAATTTTACAAACTGTCTTAGAAGGAAACCTGCACTGCCTCTTTGGGCTCTGGGGCATGATTCCTATCAGCCACAGTGAAATGGCAGCTTTAATAGAAACAAATATGAGAACTAAAGTCTTTCTTTGGAATTCTTTGAGAGGTCTATTAGTGTCACATGTGGCAGTGCTGGATCCTAAAAGGAGATAGAGTTTAGAACCACGTGGTCCTTCCTACTCTGACATTTGCCCATCCCTCCTTTCATGATTTAGGCTTAGTCTCTGCCTATCTCACAGAAAGAACAATCAAGGGGTATACGGTGGGTTTGTTGGCATTTGAGGAAACACTAAGTCACTCTAAAAGCAAGCCTGGTTCAGAGGCAAGCCTCTTCAGAGCCCCCTTCCCTTCTCTTTTTGCACCAGCTCCATGCTCCACTGTTACCTTGCCTCAAGCTATGCCCTGCCTCCACTTCTCTCCCGGGACACGGGATATGGATGAGCTCTGGACAATTCTTTCCCATCACCTACAAACATCGTAATTCATCTGCCACCCAGAGAACATCCCAGCGACTGTCTGCTTAGTTAGCACTTGATAAAGCATCGTTCAATATTAGGAAACAGTTCCTGGGAAATTGAAAATAATCCCAGCAGTCTGCTCAAACGGTAAATCTTCCTCACAGAACATAAATCCTATGAATATTGGAGCCTGTGCTTTTTTTCCCCCCCTACAATGGATGAGACATGCAATGGATCAAATTCAAATGAATGAATAATTTATCTGGAAACCAAATTCCCCACTCTGCATTTCCTAATTTGCCGCCTTGGAGTCAGGCCACTGGGGGCACTGCCAGAACCTGTTTTTGCTGGTTCTCAGCAATGGCTTCATTGAGAGCTGAGCAGCAGGCTGTGTTTGGTCCAGGTGCCCTTGAGTTTAGCTTTGTCTCCCGGTTACTGCTTAGAATTCCCTTTGAGAGTGCCAAGTGTCAACAGCCATGGTGATTATTTGAGTCACCTGATATGATACAAGAAGCGATGTCACCTGGCCTGCCAAATGGTACACATTCTTGCCAGTTTCTGTACCCTGAAGGAGGGGTGTAGGGCAATGTGAGCAGATGGTCCACAAGCTCTGACAGCCAGAGGCTGTCACCGGATCCTCAGCATAGAACACGGCAGTGACGGCCACCTTCCTTGTACAAAGAAAAGGAGTCAGAACTCCGGACCAGAAATGGGCTTGAACTTGTCCAAGGATAAAGAAAACCCTGGGCACTTGGCCAAGGTGTGACTCTGGCCCATAATCTGACTCTGAGAGTTACCAAGGAAAAAAGAGTATAGATCGGAACCCTCAACCCTGACCCCAACACTTCACACCTGCCTACTCCCTAAGCCTTTTCCAAAGAAGCTGGGCTGGTTGTTTAATAGACCATGACCTTTACCCCCTCCTTCAACTCCTGCTGGAAGAATTCCTCCCTTGAAGAGACATAAACAAAACCTACCCCCACCTTATAAGGTCCCAACAATAAACTGAAGTAGGATCCCACAAAGTTCACTCTAGGGAACCCGTCTGGGTTTATTGGTCACAGGGTATATGCTGGCAGAGAACCCAGCCTGGATGATGGTTTCCTCATACACAGGCAAAGGAATGAAGCACACTCCTGTTAGCCTTTTGCAGCTGACACATTCTAGCTGCTAGAGGCCTAGAGCCTCCCAAGACCTTGAGGTCATGCCCCCCTGAACACACTAAGTGCAATCAAGGCAGAATTGCACACAGATGGCTTTGAGAAGAGCTTGGTCTCTAAAGACTTTGCCCAAGCCCTGTTCTGAGGAAATGCCAACAACCCAGAGGCCTCTCCTGATGGTCTCTTGCAAGCAGTCACCAACTCATCTGATGATGGCAGCTGTTTTGTTTGGAGGACCGTACTCCAGAACACCTGTCTGGTAATAGCCCCCACCCCTCTCAAGCTGTGCCATAGGAACAGAACATCCGTCAACCGACGCCCCTCTATGCTTTTTTTTTTAATGTCCTGAAAGGTCTCAGGCCCTTGACAGGATATGGCCAAAGACCAAGTCAAGGAATGATCAGTGGGAACATGGGCCTTTGGGATAAATGCCTGGCCCAAGCCTGGATGTATATAATGATCTTGTCATCCTTTCTCTTACAGAATCAACCTAGTCTCCACTCCTCTCCCTCGAAGCACCCTTCCTGGCAACTTTGGGGCTTGTGCAGAAAGCCCTACTGGTCTGTTCAAGCTCTGCCCAGGCACCTACCCCAGAATCCCATCTTCTGTGAGGTTCCTCCTAAACTTCAGTCGGGTCCCCTGCAGCTCCAGTATCCTGTTATCCTTTTCATATTGGTTGTCATGGCTACCTGACTCTAATTTCATATTGTTCTCAGCTTTTGTTCTGAGGCCAGAGGGCCTCCTCACTTCACTGGACATCGCTGTCACCTGCTACTAACCCTGATTAGGCCTCATCTCCATGAAGATCCCCTTCTTCTCACTTGCAGAAAAGGGCTCCTGGGAAAAGCAGGCTCCTTCATGAGTTGTAAAGGAATCCCCACAACAGAAGAGCCAGCCGGCAGCCAATCCCCAGAAAGGGTTCCAGGCTCTTCCCAGAAGCCTGTCAGCCACGCCTGCCTGTGTGTGAGACCTGCTCCACGCCTGCCTGTGTTCTAGGCTTTGCATCTGACATTTGTTTTGATCCTTGGCAGAGTATTTTGACCTTCGACCTTGTCATGGTTCATCTAACAAGATTTTTGTCTTCACATAGGCTAGGGGAGTCAGTCAGTGGCATGACAGCATCAGAAAGGATGGGTGGGCAGCTGGGACGAAAGACTTAAAACGTGATAACAGCCCGGTACTGTTGTCTCTGATCTGCTCTGACTTAGGAACACAGCAAACTTCTCCAGTGTTCTATGTCCCCTGCCTGCCCCAGGCACTAGCTGTAGGCCTGAACCCATGGCAAAAAAAGGGGGAGGTCAAATTGGATAAAGATAGGAATGCAGAACCAGCTCCAGAGGAAAAGGATCATGTAATGCCTAGCCATCATTAACCCTGGATGCTCGGAGCTTCGGACCTCCATGAAACTCCCAGAATCCTCTGGAACCCACTGGGATTGAATCGGATCCGCCAGGTGGCATCCTTCCCCTTGCTCAGCCGACAGAGCATGCAGTGCGCAAAAAAACAACCACCAGAGGGCTACACAAGGCCGGCAGGCTCCAGGCAGCTGGTTACCTAGCAACTGTGACGCAATGGGTCCTGTTTCCACCCTCCTCAAGGCCTCCCAGGTTATTTCTGGCAAAACAGACTGTTGCACAAGGAGTGGCTTCAGGAATCCTAGAACCGCTTCACTCGTAAGCCAGAAGAATCTAAAATGGTCCAGTGGGCCCCAAATCCCGCGCCACCCTGGCGTCTAGGGGGCTGAGCCGCTACCCGTTTCCTAGATACATTTTCCCTTCAGCTTTGTAGCCTCACAGGACTAAAGTCCCCCTGATTTCCCTAGTGGCTAAAGAGAAGCGGTGCTTCCCTGTCCCCTCCTTTCTAATCCAGAGCTAGATTAATGGGCATGTGACCCTCAGTAGACCTTGAACCTCCTGTCCTTCCCCTATCCTCCAGGGAGTTAAAGAAGGGAACAGTAAGACCCAGCTTGGAGTTTCTGTAGTCTTGAATCTACCCCTCCCCCTCAAGCCCTCTCGGTCCCTTGCTTCAAATCTCTTCCAGTTTGGATGACCCTGGTAACACTTGAGGTAGGTAAATGTGGCCTGACAGGCCACAGGCGGCACCAATAAAATGAGGCAGACAGAGGACACAGAGTGTGTTATAATGACTTCAAAGCCGGTGCCGTCTGGGCTGTGAAAGTCAAGGGGCCACTGGCCTGGCGTGGGCAGTGACTCCAGGCACATCCCTGGGTCCTGAGGAATGCCTGGCCCTGGTGCTGGGTTCCTAGGGTCTGTGAGTCACCAAGGTGGGGTCTTGGAGAGGCACCATCCTGAGGGTCACACAGGCATGTGCAACTCGTTGTACTCGTCCTGACCATCCTCATCAAAGTTTGGCTCAGCATCTTCAGAGTCCAGCTGCAGAAGAGAGCACAGGGTTGGGAAAGGCAGGGGTCGGGGTGGGGGCAGACAAACGTGTCTCAGGTTCCTCACATCCTCTTCTGAACACCTTCTCTCCCTCTCCAGGACCCCAGCTTGACGTACTTCCCTGCCCCAAACCTTCATTTCCAGATCACCCAGAATGCCCAAATGGACCAGTACAATAGCCACTGTGACCCAGGATGTGCACGGCTAGGATCGTGGTGCCTCTGTGTCCCGTATCTGAGCATGAAAGAACTGCAAAAACCAGGCAGTGAGATGACGCAGCAGATAAAGGTGCTTGCCACCAAGCTTGGTGAGCCAACTTCAATCCCCAGAACCCACGTGGTGGAGAGAGAACCAACTCCCGAAGGTTGCCCTCTGACCTCAGCACATATACATAAAATGCATTTTAAAAAGCTGGGCATGGTAGTGCACACCTTTGATCCCAGAGCTTGAAGCCAGCCTGGTGTAAAATTGAGTTCTAGGTCAGCCAGGGCTACATAGAGAAACCTTGTCTCAAAAAACAAAAACAAAACAAAACAAAAAAAAAAAAACAAAAACAAAAAGCAAAAACAAACAAGGAAAAAATGTTGAAGAAGGAAGAGGAGGAGGAGGAAAAGGAGGAAGAAGAGGAGGAAGAGGAAGAAGGAAAAAGAAAATGGAAAAAAAATTAAAGAAGAGCAAAAAGATGTCCTTTGCTACAGCTGACAGAAACAGGGCCCAGGGCTTATGTCTATGCTATCCCACCCCTACAGACCGCAGCCAGGTGCTTTGTTTAAGCACAGCTGTCTACAGCAGCCCGGTCTCGTTCTTTTTGAAGCCTTGTATCAGCAGCTTCACCTGAATTCTTAGTTAAATCTCCCACCAGCAGTTCTTTGGTAGACTCAACAAACCCACTATACCAGTGAAAACAGAGCACTTCAGAGCATTCAGTAACTTTCCCCAGTTCACACAAGCCAGCAGGTAGCCAAAAGGAAGCCGGGTATCTAATCAGTCCCCACCCGTCCTAATCCTTCCACCACACCGCACCCCTCCCCCCTCAAGCCATTATCCCTTACCGCCTGCAGCTCCCTGTCTTGGAAGAGCCGGGGCAAAAGGCAACGCCTCAGGGGCACCGTGAGCAAGAGCAGGAAAGGAAAGGCCAGCGAGGCCGCTGTCGACTTGACCACCCAGAGAAGTGCAATGCAGCCCAGCTGGATGCAGGTGAACAGGTGCATCCGCCATGTCTTCACCTGGGGTACAGGCTCAGTCTCATTACACGATGGCCATTCAGGCCCCACCCACACCTTTGGGAACGTGGCTCTCTGGGTCCCAGTTATCCTTATCTTATTCCTTCTACTCATCCCTAGCTGAGGAGAGTCCCTCCAGACCCCCTCCCATCAACTCAACCATGTCCCCAACTCCACGCATCTGGGCCTGACCTTTGTCACGTAGGGTTGTTCAGGATGATGCTTTGCTGGCATGAAAATGAGCAGCAGACGTTGGGACAACTGGATACCAGACAGCGATGTGACTCCCATGTACAGGAAAATCCCAAAGAGCACAGCCAATGGGATCCGGCGCAACACAGCTCCCATGACGATAGACAGGCCTGGAGAAGGTAACACATATCTGCCTATCCCTGCCCCCCTGCCCTGGCCAGACAACAGGTCCGGTAAGGGATTTATTTATCTGACCAATCTGGGCCTCAGATGGATCAGGACAAAGGGGAAGCAGGTAAAAGTTCCCAGTGTGAAGTGACTGGTTGGAAACCTGGGGGAGGAACAAGCATGATGCACCTGCAGATTCAGGAGGGTCAAGCCCGGGATGATGAGGATTTCAAGCCATTGGGCCCAAGAAAGCAAGTCTATGGAGAGACGCTGGTGCTCACCCACGAGGCTGGCAATGAGCACCCCGGTGACACGCTGCTCCCGCACCTCCTGGATCTGGGGCTTGTCACCAGGCGCAATGGCAGTACGCATTACCGTCAATGCATTGACATGAGTGACAGAGCGGACAGTGGCGGCTGTGAGCCAGGGCAAGCCGAACAACCCACAGAGGCCACCCAAAGAGCCAATCAAAAGCAGGTCAAGATGGAAGCCGGAACCCTTGAGTAGCCTCCGTGCCTTCTGGCTGACAATGAGTCTGTGGGGAAATTGAAGGAGAAGGAGCTAGCTCGCAGGCGGACCTGCAACGCACACAGCATTCACCCAAGGCTTGAGGGGAGGGGAGCGCTGAAGACGCCAGCTTTCCCTGGACCTGTCAGCTTCCTCTTTCACATTCCCAAATTAAAGTTCTCACTCCAGTAAAGCCGAGCCAAATTCTCATGCTGCGAACACTGAAAGCGCCACAAAGCCAGATGCCAGATCAGACCATGTTATTTTGGTTTAACCAAAATGAGAAATGTGTGAGCACCGCCGGGTGAGAGAACACCCTGACAGAATTCTGAGAACTTCCAAGTGCCACCCTGCCAGGGGTGACAGCGAGAGGCACCAGGTCAAACCCTCACACGAGAACTGTGCCTGAGCCCACATGCCCACGCCTGTTCCAGCCTGTTGCTCTAGCTCCTCCTCCTCCTGCTCCTCTCTCCTCTTCCTCCTTCCCTTCCTCCTCCTCCCCCCACCAGATCCCAACAAACTCCTCACAGCCTACCACAAGCCACCACTAGACAGATAAGGCGCCCATGCCTTAACCCTGAAGCCAAGCCACCCGTCCATCTCCCCTCCCTCTCCAGCCCTCTCACGCAGTGATCTGTGTCTCCATGAATATGAGGATGAGGACCAAGAGCGCAGGGACGGCAGCAGCCACCATCATCCATGGTGGGAAGGGGCGGGCACTACCCAAGGGTGGGATGAACCATGTGCGCTTATGCGGGGAAGTCACTGAGAGCCCCGTAGGCACCATCAGCTTCTGCATGGCAGGAAAGAAGACACGGGTCAGAGCCGGGCTGCCCATAGAGGAGGTCTACACTGCAGCTATTCCTACCACAGAGTACCCGGAACTCTAAAGAGCTGCTGAAACTCTCTTTCATTCTCCAAAGCCACTATTCCAGGGGCCCACAGAGGGCATGGCAATGGGTTGCCATCGCCCCTAGCTCCGAAGCTGTCAGGAGACCTGCTGTTGGAGAGACCTGGCACTCTGCACCAGCTCACATTTATTCCTCCAAATTCCTCCCACTTAGGATCATACAGTTAGATGCTGTGGGTAATCCCTGGGCCAACCCTCAAAGCAGTCTCTGGTGTGGCCCAACATCTTGCCACTCGACCAGGAGAGCTGGGCTGCTACCCTGCCTCAGATCCTGGGGCTAGTGGAAATCTGCAGTGGCCCCAGGAGATGGGGCAAACTCACCTGTGTGTAGGTGTCTGTGATAGAGTAATCCACAAGGACCATCACCAGGATGGAGATGGGAATGCCAAAATCCCCGATGATGCGTCGTGCCTGCCAAGGACAGCCAGGTTGGAAGCAAGAGGCTAAGGATCAGGAGATACCCCCCACCCCAACCCTTTCTGGGACCAAGCTGAGGCCAGAAATACCCTAAGGTGTCCCTCAAGGTGTCAGCCCGAGTGCCAGCCGCAGCTAGGAGGCACACTTGTCTTGTTGTGGCGGGGGGGACTGTTGGGCCAATAGATTGACCAAGAAGAGAGGCAGACTCTCAGGAGCTGAGCCTAGCAAGGACAACAGGAATCAAGGGAGTACCTTGCCCCCCAGGAAGCGGCTGTTCCTGAACTTGCGCAGGAAGAAGGCAATGAGGAAAGTCCCAAGCATGAGGATGAGGGACAGCAGAGCTGTATTGGGCTGGTTCCTTGGGCCTGGTGGCCCCTCTGTCGGGGGCAGGGCACTACTATTCAGTTCCAAGCCAGTCTCCAGGGCCCCCTCCGGTGGGTAGAACGGCAGCAAAGGATGCTCTGTGAACACCTATGTGTAGGGAAGAGGATGTCAAGCTCCAAGCCTCCTAAGGGCAGACATCACCGCCACCCTATCCCTGCCCACCATCTTGGACACTACCACACCTTATAGAGCTTGTGAAAAGTCTCATAGATGAAAATTAGCGAGATGAGGAAAGCAAAGATCTCCTGGGTGAATGGCGAGATGTAGCGGACAAGGAAGCTGCCCTCCGCAGCCACCAGGGCCAGGACGAAGACCACCAGCCAGAGGCCCACCCACACTCGACCAGTGAGGTATTCCAGGTCCTGAGCTCGGCAGAACTAGAGACAGTAAGAGGGTTGGTTACCTATAGGTGGGCCCTCCACCCTGAGGTTGGTACCTGTGGGGTGAACAGGAGTAGACTCCAAGGAGAAGAAGGGAGGGTACAGAGACCCAGCTTCCGGACCCTTGGATAAGGGGCTGACAAAGGGCAGGAAGGAGGGGCAGTGCCTGCGGCTTACCTTGAAGAAAGCTTCTTCAAAGACCAGCAGAGGCCCAGAGAAGCCCACCACGAGCAGCGGCTGGGCCCCCAACAGAGAGAAGAAGACCCCAAGCACAGCCGTAGACACAATCAGCTCGGACACGCCCATCAGTCCCTCAGTCTTCTCTCCTGAGGTGGAAAGGGCTCAGTAAGCTAGCCATAGCCTGGCTCTTCCTGTTCTGCCCCTTCAACATCAGGCTCTCCAGTAAGAGCAGAGCAACTCCCAGAATAACAGACAAGACCCAACTCACATTCTTAAGGAAACTACAGAGATCCTGCCTTTACACCCTCATTTTATAGCCCCCCCCCAAAAAAAAACCAGATCACTGGAGTCCTCTGGCCCAATAGCTCCCTAAGGGAGTTGCAGCTTTCCTATCCCCTGCTGTCCATCGACCCTCTAAGTGATGTGAACCATAGACCCCGACAAGTGACATCTGACCCCCCACAGTGACCCCGAGAGCCTCACCTAGCAGCCCCCCAAAGGTAATAGCAGGGCTGAGGGCCGCAAAATAAATGAAGAGCACGGCAGCCACGCATTGGGAGTGCAGTGCATCCCGCAGGTCACTGGGGTAGTGTGGGTACCGGCGCTTCACATCCCGCACTAGCCCCCCAAACACTGAGCCTGTTCGCTGCAGGGGATCATCTTCAGAGGTTGCCTCGGAGCCTCCCATCTCCAAAGACAGTTCTGGGGAAAAATGGAAAGATTCTGATGAAACTCAGGCCACTCCATCCTGTCTGGAGGCCCTGGCTGCATCCCCCTACCCACACATTACAGACACACACACACACACAGCACTGGCAGCAGTGAAGGTAAGAGCACAGGACTCAAGAGAGTGAGGAGTGGGCTAGGCTCTGACCTTTGCCAGGGGCCACATAGCCCCCCCGGGTGGTCATCTCCACTTTGGTCTGTTCCCGCTCCCTCCGCTTCCTCAGCAGCTCTCGCTGGAAGGCAGCCACTGAACGTAGTAGGTCTCTGCCCTCCACCTCGGATGGGGGAATCACAATGCTGCCGTCCAAAAACTCGCTGATGGCGGCCAAAAGGTCCTGCCGGTCATCTGCCTGGTAGGCAGCCTCGTGAAACAGCTGGGGAGAAGGGATGGCTCTCAAAAATGGGCCAAGAGAGCCCAGGAAGTAGACTTCAGAGAAGTCATTTTGGGTCACAGAGGTAAGGTGGAGAAGAAAGACAGCCATATGCACCAGGCCAGTCTGGGAGAGGATTGCAGAACATCTCTGACTAGGCAGTACCCATATCCTACAGACTAATGAGCAACCCAAACATCATCTAAGCTAGGAGACCTTTCTGTCTAAGGCCAGCCATGGTCAGCACCATCAACATAGGACGCGGGGGACAGTTCACATTTCCTACTATATCCAAGACATTGAGTCCAGAACTCTACTACCGTGTTATACCATGTTTTCCATGCACAGCCCAAGTTCCTGTTTTCTACCCTGAGCTAACAGCTTGCCACTCCAGAGAGAGACAGCTAGGGAACAAGTAGATCCCAGGCAGACAGGCCTAAAGAACCCATCCCAGGTTATAGGACCAACCTTGTCAGACATGAGTGTGGCAATGGAGCGCCCTAGCTCATGATAGTCAGTGCTGGTATGGCTGGGCCCCAGCATCACAAAGAGGAAGCGAACAGGCACGGGAACCTCCAACACAGACTCCAAGAGAACAGCCTCGCTGAGCCGCACAAAAGCTGCCGCCGGCTGCTCCAAGAAAGGCACACAGCCTGAAGAAGACAAAAACAGTGATAGATAGGGGGACAGCCACAGCAGGCTCTGGGAAGGAGAGCTGGGTTCTTCTGTAGAGTGGGGCAGTTGGACATTGCGAAAGAAATCTCAAAGGACCCTGTTCGCTTATGTGTTTCACATAGCAGTTACCAAGAGATGGAAAGTAAGGGTGTCTCATAAGGATTGCTTCCCCCCGCCCCAATTCTCACAGTGGTGCTATATATTAAACTAGCCATAGTCCAAGAGGGTAGGAAACTGGGAATGGACAAGACAGGACTCAGTAGCCCCAGCCAGAAGTCTAGAGGCACAGACCCTAACAGAGGACATTCACGCCCCGCCTCCACACCCAGCCCTCCTCACCCACAAGCACAACCGTGGCCTCTGCATCCTCAGGGATCTTCTCCAGCAGTTTCAGGCTTTTCCCTCGGTGACCGTCTCCCCCAGGCATGTGGAGGGGCTTCTGAGGACGCAGAACTGGAATAGGGCTGGGACCCAGCCTAGAGGCCATGGCAGGCCCTCCCATCCCTTGTCCCAGCCCTGCTTCCTCTCTCTCCAGTCTCTTAGGAGGAGCTTTCCCCCTCCTCTATGCCCTACCCCACCTCAGCCTTATCAGCTGAATGGCTCCCACGGGTTAGACACATCACCACACCAAAACCCTGTATCATCAGCACCCACAGACCCACAGCATGCTCGGCACGGTGCCAGGCATCCAGCCTTCCCAATCTTAACTAAACTGGGCATCTTCTAAGTTCCCAGGCCCAGGTCAGGCAAGGCACACTGACCTCCTTCGCATCAGGGTCATGTGGCCATAATGGGGCTGGCTCCCCTAGGTCATCAGCCATGGTGGGGACCGCACCATCAGGGCCATGACTAGGAGTCGGGTGGTGATTCCCCAAGACTGAGTTCACACTGGAGCTTGACGGATTTCGAGGGAAAAAGCCACTGTCCTTGTCATCGTTGGGATGGCTAAAGAAGGGGGCAAGGTACATTGGAGAGGCTTCTGTTAGACTGAGATCACGAGGAGGTGAGAAGTGAGGGACCACAGCCTGCAGCCCTTCTTAATGTGACGGCTTTCTATTGGTTAAGGTTGTAAGAAGATGGAAGGGGGATAATCTCCCATCACATTGAGTAATGCAAGCTCAGGCTGAGATCCCTCAGAAGAGGCAAGGGTCCTAGGACAGCTAAGGCAGACAGAGCCCTCTTCCCCAGTTCCTCACACCTGTGTTTCAGGAGCAGAGTCCTCAGAACGCTAGCCCTATCCTCAGGCCGGATCTGGTCAGATACAATCATGGTCTCCACCACAAGGTGAGCGATGCCCGGCAGGGTGGTCTGCTCCAGGTCCAGGAGAGCCGCTCCTAGGACACAGTGAGGGAAGGAGCCGTCCGGCCAGAAGGGAAACCCACCCCACTGCCTTGTTCCCCAAGGACAGGCAAATGTGCTGAGTGAGTTGAGGACCAATATACTAGCAAAAGATACACATCTCACAGGCATCTGGGGGAGCATACGACAATGGAGCAACAGGGGCCAAGGCGTAAGGGGCCAAGCAAGCTAGCAGGTCCATTAGGCCCAGGTGCAATGCACAGTCCTGTCCCTCAGGATACCCAGAGTGGTACCAGCTCCCTGGGCAGCCCAACACAGATGGAACTATGGTGAGAAGAAGGGCCAGCCCAAGGAGCCCTACCCTGGGCAATGGTCCTCCTAAGCTCCAGCAGGCTACGGAAGGAGAGCGAAGCAACATGAGGCTTCCCCCAGCGCTCCGTCTCCTCCTCCACATCCTCCTCGAACTTGATCCAGCGAGCTGTCTCCCGCCAGTGTGGCTCCTGGCTACGGTCCAACATTAGCTCATTCAGCTCCACAAACACCTGCAATAGGTATCAAGGTGAGGGCTCGGAGGCTGTCAGAGTTGGGACTGTCACAAAGGGGAAAAACTGGATCCCAAAAGCTGACCCCCTCAGGCTACCATACCTCATGAGGCCTCCGATCCAGTTTCTTCTTCTTCTTTTTCCTGCGCAAGATGGGTGCCAGGCCACTGGGGCTGCCTCTCCCACCCTGTATCCGGGATGGTTTCTTCACCAAGTGTCGCCGCACCCCGGGGTTGTCCTCCAGCCGATGGCCTGTGGACAAGGTAGACTTGGGCCCCAAGGATCCATCTCTAGGTCTAAGATCATGGCCCACATGCTCCAGGCCCCTTTTGTACCCACCCAAGTCCACCTGGTTGTAATCCCACACACATTATCCAGGTGGCCATTTCACAGATGTGGAGACAAGAGTCTCAGAAGAGGAAAGGCACGGTACAGAGCAACATTGTAGCACTAGCCAAATCACTTAAGCCTTCAGCCCCATCCATACCCTGAGGCCCCTGCCACAACCTGTGGGGCCATGGGTCCAATGCTTGTCCCTAGACTCCTAGCTCTCAACCCTTTCATATCCACAGCATCCGAATCCCAGCCCCGCTAGTGCCCGTCAAGCAAGCTTGTCGGTCATCTTCCCACCTGCCCTGCCCAGATGAACAGCTGGAGAAAGGCTAGCTGCCCAGTTACTCACAAGCAGCTACCCCTGCCTGGGGGCTCGGGTGGCCCCTCATGGGCTCCCACAGGCCATAGTCTTCAAAGTCCAGTACAAACATTTCCAAATCCTCTGAGGCCACTAAGTCACCAGCGTTGGGGGCTGGATTCCTCCCAGGGCCTTGGGCTTCAGTGTCCCCAGGCTTAGGACTCAGAGCCCCATTGGGCTCCATGACCTTGTCCAGCGGGCTTGTCATTCCTCTGGTGGCCAAAGCCTCAGTCCTGGCTGTCCCAAGACACGGGAGCCCCTACCGGAGCTGCCTTTGCCCACACAGAGCTAGATGGGGTAAGGTTTCCTGCTCCTGATTCTCCTTGTCCCCCCAAGTCTGCTCCTGCTGTTATCGTCCCCCTCCCTAGATCTGTAAATACACCCTCCCTATGACCCCCCCAATCCCACTGCTGCTGCCATCGGATTGTTCCTGTCCCTGTCCTCAGGCCCTGGCAACTTTCCATGACGTATTGAGCTCAAAGCCCTAACTCCCCCCACCTCTGCCCCCGCCCACACCCTGTGGATCTTAGGAGAAGGAGGAGGAGGAGGGGCAGGAGACCAGTGATGCCCCTAGCCTGGGCACAAAGCCCCGTGGGTGATGACAGGTGGCACCAAAGCCAGGCACTGATAAGATGGAAGGAATGTGCCGAGATCACAGCCAGGCCAGGGCCAGGGTGGTAGGAAGGGAGTGAGGGCAGCTGCAGGCCTGGCTCGGGGAGAAGTGGGGCCTGGCAGCACAGCTCAGCCCTCAGCCCCCAAGCAGGTGGGTTATCGTGAAGTTTACAAAGGAAGGAGGTCTCAGGAGAGCCCTCCTCCAAGAGTGCATGTGGAAAGGGTCGATTTATGCAATAGGTGACTCAAAGAGCACTCCCGAGTGATACTAAGCTCTGGCAGAGAGGTGGCTTAGTCAGATTAAGCTCTCTCTGCCACGGAGCCACTATGGAAAGGACTAGGTGGGGAGACCCTCTTCAAGGTCCCTGGCAAGGGGTCTTTCTCACTCTTCATGTCGTCCAGATCGGCAGAACCCAACATCTGAGCCTCTGCCTCATCAGTGGGAACCCGCTGCTCTGGCCCAGGGTTGCCCAGGGCACTGCCTGGGCACAATCGCTCCCGCAGGTCATAGCTGGCTGATGGACTCCAGGGCCGGCTCTTCTCTGTAGAGATTCGGGAAGCCCGGGCCCGGGGACTGGGGGAGCTGAGGAAGCAACATGAGCCTTTAGGTTTGATGGAGAGAGGCAAGGAGCTGGGTAAGCAAAGGGGCTCCTGTAACTCCCCAGCCTCAAGAACAAGAGTGAAACAGAGGCCTCCTTTCCCAGCATGTCACTCCTTCCCACTCCGCTGGCTCCTCTCATCTACCTGTAGCCCTCTCTCTTCACCAACATTTCAGGCCCAGAGCCCTCTAGCTCTATTCTCTCTTCTTCCCTCTTGCTCCCTCCTCCCACTTGTAAACCAAGGAGACAAATGAGACTCTTCCTCACTCTCTTGGCTTTCCGGGTCACACCTAGGACACTATTCAGGGTTAGCAATCAGGTAAGTGTCAGGGACTTGGGCCAACTGCTCTGGTCTACCGTGGGTTCTACTCAGTGAGGGCTGGGTCCAGGGAACTGGGACTAGTACCTGCCGGAGCGCTGGGGGCTCTGGTCAGACTGTAGGCCCACCGAAGGCAGGGCCTTGGCACAGGGAGCCTTGGCAGAAAGGCCTGGGCTGTCATCATCACTTCCAATGGAGAACTGTGGACACACACGGACAGACTCACTACTCAGCAGCCACCTTCATCCTGTCACGTCTTGACCAGCCAGCCCTCCGTCCATGAGGAGACCCTACCTTTGCTTTCTGGGGGGG
>JADRCC010114718.1:0-19517 GCA_019843855.1 Hylomyscus alleni
TCTCAGGAACCAGAGCCCTGAGGCTGAGTTAGCCAAGTTCCTGGAACCCAAAGCTCTGAACCGGCTGACCTGCATTCTTAGTTCTGCTCAGTCTGCTAGGGGTCATAAAAACTTATTTTATACTTTTCATACTCAATATATAAAATATCTCCATTATACCAAAAGATACCCTCTTATAGGCCGTTAACACTTCTACCCCAGAACCAGACAACATTTGGCATGTTTTCAGCAAATATAGATTGGTTTGTATTTTCTAGAATTTCAAATATGTGAAAAATATATTTTGTTGACTCAAAAAATACAGATCTATTCTTGTTTTTTTTTGTTTTGTTTTGTTTTGTTTTGTTTTGTTTTGTTTTTTGGGGGTTTTTTGGGGGTTTTTTTTTTGTTGTTTTGGTTTGGTTTGGGTTTTTTGGTTTTTTGAGACAAGGTTTCTCTGTATAGCCCTGGCTGTCCTGGAACTCACTCTGTAGACCAGGCTGGCCTTGAACTTAGAAATCCTCCTGCCTCTGCCTCCCAAGTGCTGGGATTAAAGGCGTGCACCACCACCACCCTGCCAGATCTATTCTTAAAGCAAGTAAAACATCATGTATTCTGGTGCTAAATATGAGTGTTTCAGGAACACAGATTCATGTTACTCCAAAGTCCATGTTCCAACATAACAACACTTTCATGAAGAATCTTTAGTGATGGAACAAAGAAAAACATTAGTCAAGGTATTGTCTTATTTTTAATGAACACTTAAATTATTGGTGCTAGAATAGGAATAAGACAACACACCTACTTGAAAAATGCTTATTGCCAAGACAGAGAGAAAGATAATAAGGTAAATGTTTACATATAATTATAAATCATAGCAAGATCTATGAAAACAACCAGTTTTAGAGTGCATGGTCAAAGGTTAGCTTCTGGAAAGAAGCTAACAATGTGAAAACACAACTTTTGCCTCAAAGAGAATAAGAGTTCATTCAAGGTGCAAGTATGAGTAAGCATGGCCCAGAAACATAGATACAGCATGTTCCCATGTAGTAACAGTCCATGATCTTTTATGGTAAAAAAGCAAAAAAAAGTCATAAATCAAGATCCTTTCGAAAAATATCAGTGGAGACATTAAGTAGGAGACTTACCAAAAAGTGGGGAAGTCTCTGCAATAGGCTTTATATGCTATCTGACAACATCCTTCACTTTTTGGTTGGTGGAAGCTAGAAGAATGAAAGGTCAGTACATTCCAACGTGTTTTGAAACTGAAAAATCAAAATTGAGGCCTGTGCTAACTAAATCACAAGCTTGAAAGAGCCATAGTGGGTCAAGCCAAGGACATATCTGGACAAGGCCTGAACAAAAAAAACCAAGCTGTTAGACATAACTTGCAGGCCACTCAGAATAGCACCACCCTTAGGAATTCCCCTGTGCTCTGATCTGCACGTACTATAGTTGATGTTTGAATTAGCCAATCATGTATAGCTGCGATGATTCCTTTGTTCTCCAAGATCTATTCCCTATATAAGCCCCTAACTCCTGAGCCTAGGGGTCGACACCTCTTTTTACTGGGTGAGATATGTGTTGGCTCGGAGCTCTGATATTAAACTGCCTCATGTGTTTGCATCAAGATGGTCTCTCGTGTTTCCTTGGGTGCACGTTCTCCCGAGACTCAAGTTGGGGTCTCCCTACGGGGGTCTTTCAGTTTCAGTAGATAGTCATAAGGATGTTAGGTTAAACACAGTGGTGAGTAAGTGATTGCTATTATCTTATAACACTGAAATTAGGGTATGGACCTGCAACATTGCAACCTCTCCACAATCAATGAAGTTCTAATCAGTTAGCCAGTAAGATAGACCAGGGATCCTTGGCCCTTCAACCCACGGGAGAAATCAGGGTCCTGGTAATCAGGTGGGCAAGGAGTCAGTGATTGAAAAAAGTGGCAGACACAACACAAGAAAATGCAGGATCTGAATGTATATTCTCAAAATTAGGCATCAGACTTTTATGATCATTACAAAAGAAAAAGAAAAGTCAGGTGGTGATGGGTCTAAAGCAGCAGCTACCTCCTCTGGACCAAGGTTGTACCCCAGCTCAGAGTGTTCAGACTACACAGGGCCTGGCTGAGCCTGGGGGGCTATGGACTACATAAGGATAGAGGTTCGAATGCCATGCAGCACACCTCTCTCATAGCACACCTCTCTTACACACACACCAGGATCAAGGTCCAGCCCATCCTTAGTAAATGCCCACTATGCTAATCTTCTGGGCTAGCAGAAATATGCCCTGGGGGTCCCATTCTTCTAATCCCTGGGAGTAGCTCATCTGCTATACTTGACTGAAAATGAGGATTCTAGTTGACCTTGCCCTGGAATTATCAACTTCTATTCAGTAATTCTATTCAGTAACTTCTATTCAATACCCAACCTCCCTCACTATTTTCCTAACAGTGCCAGAGGCAATAAGTCTGAATGGGTAATATTCCCTACCAAATACCAAGCCAGGGTTTAGTTAAGATGTTGGAACATTGATGAAGGTCAGAGAGAAACATCTAATTTGGTTTAGCTATTAGTAAATCATATCTTTGTGGGCACTTAGCACACAAGACCTTCCATCGACTAATGCAAGGACCAATCTGAGCCATCTCCAAGTTAAATACGCCAACAAATGAATTCCAGGAGGCTAGCTTCTTGTGAAGCTGTATGCCTCAGATTCATGGTCAAGCCTTCAAGCCAGCATGCAGATTTCACTGTAGTGTACGTGGCAAGCCAGCCTTGTAAAAAGCTCAAGGTAATGAGCAGCTTCCTCCTAGGAGCTTCCATTCACATACTTTAAAGAAGGCATGGTAGGATGAATGAGAATGACCCTCATAGATTCATATGTTTGAATGTTTTAGCTTCAATGAGTAGAACTATTTAAGGATTAAGGAGTGTAGTATTGGGGGCTGGTAAGATGGCTCAGCGGGAAAGAGCACTGACTGCTCTTCAGAAGGTCATGAGTTCAAATCCCAGCAACCACATGGTGGCTCACAACCACCCGTAATGAGATCTGAAGTCCTCTTCTGGTGCATCTGAAGACAGCAACAATGTACTTACATATAATAAATAAATAAATAAATCTTAAAAAAAAAAGAAGTGTAGTCTTGGACTGGAGAGTTATCTCAGTGGTTAAGAGCACTGACTGCTCTTCCAATGGTCCTGAGTTCAATTCCTAGCAACAGCATGGTGATTCACAACCATCTGTAACGGGATCTGATACCCTCCTCTGCTGTGACTGAAGACAGTTATAGTGTACTCATACATAAAATAAATACATCTTTTAAAAAAAAAGTGTAGTCTTGTTGGAATGGACACAGACTTGTTAGAGGAGGTGTGTCACTGGGATGCACTTTGAGGATTTTGGGGTTTTTGTTTGTTTCTTTTGCTTTTTTGCTTTGTTTTTGTTTTTTGTTATTTGTTTTGTTTTGTTGTTTTCAAGACAGAGTTTCTCTGTATAGCCCTGGCTGTCCTTGAACTCACTCTGTAGACCAGATTGACCTCGAACTCAGAAATCTGCCTGCCTCTGTCTCCCAAGTGCTGGGATTCAAAGTGTGTGCCACCACCACCAAGCTGCTTTGAGATTTTCAAAAGCCTATGCTAGGCCCAGTCTCCCTTTCTCAGACTGCAATTTTCAGAGTGAGCTCTCAGTTACTGCTCTAGTACAATGCATGCCTGCCTATTGCCATGCTCCTTGTCCCCGTGATAATCATAGACTACCCTCTGAAACGCTAAACAAACCCTTAGTCAAATAGTCCCCCCCTCCCATAAGTTGCCTTGATCATTGTGTCTCCTCATAGCAATAGAACAATAACTAAGATAGTTTATTTCATTCAGCATGTTTTGGAGACTCACTAATATTATTGCAGGTGTCAGTAGCTAATTCTCTTGTGGCTAAACAATATAACATATTGTACAGATGTGTTGAAATTTGTTCATCAATTCCCAAGTTGAGATGTATTTAAGTTGTTTTCTGTTTGTAGGCACAATTAATAAGACTACCATACATATTTATGCAGAAGTCTTAACATGAGCCTTTTTTATTTCTCTAAATAAATTAAGAGTGGTAGATGAAGGTTTTACTTTAAAAAGATTGTCAAACTGTCAAATACCTGGGCAATTTTATATTTTCATCAGCAGTGAGTATAAATTCTAGGCATTTCTACATTCTTTCCTATTTTAAGTACCATAATTTTAATTTTAGTCTTTTTCCTGGATATGTAATCTTTTTTTTTTTTTTGTCATTTGAATCATTTCTCTAGTAATTCAAGACACTGGCCACCTTTTCATGTATTTTTGGACACTGTCATATACTCTTTTGTAAGCTATCTTTTCAAATATTTTGCTCATTTTATACTGAGATATATTCTTATTTTAAATATATATTATATACTTAAAGTAGTCATTTGTATGATATGTTTTGTGAATATTTTCTTACCCTGTAGTTTTTCCTTTTTATTTCTAAATAATGGCTTTGAAAAGTAAAATTTTTAAGTTTTACCCTGGTCCAATTTATCCTTTTTTTTTTCTTTTATGGTTCATGTTTCTCTTTGTTGTATGAACTTTTTGCCACCTCCAAGGTCTTACCTATATTTTCTTAAAGAATCTGTGCCCTTTTAACTCATAGTTACACATATGTTTTATTTTTTTGTATGACATTAGTTAAAAGTAAAGTTATCTTTTTTAGTTTACTGCTTTTACAGATAAACAGTTGTTTCAGCATAATTTGTTGAAAAGGCATCCTTCCAACCTTTGTTACAAATCAATAGACCATATACATCTGCCACTATTTCTGGGTGTTTTCTAGTCTCCTGATATGTCTATATATAATTTACTATACTTTTAAACATCCTGAAAGAAGGTAGTATAAGTCATCCAGCTTTCTTCTTTTTCAAAGGTTTGGCTCTTCTAAACCATTTGTGTCTTCATATAAATTTTAAAATAAACTTTGAGACTGGGTGTTAAGGCTATATGGTTAAGGATGACTGAATTAGGAGGTCCCATCACAAGTGCTGAGATTATAAACACGTGCTTCTTTATGACCAATGTTGGGCTCAAACTTAGGGATGTGTGTTTGTGTATTAGTTACTTTTTTCTTGCTGTGATAAAGTGACATGATCAAGACAATTTACAGAAGGAAGAGTTTATTCGAACTTGTAGTTCCAGAGGAATAAGACTCTATCACCATTGTCTTAGGGTTACTGTCGCTGGGATGAAACATCATGACCAAAAGCAACTTGGGGATGAAAGAGCTTATTTGGCTTAAACTTCAATTTCATAGTCCATTTTTGGAGGAAGACAGGACAAGAACTCAAAGAAGGCAGGAACTTAGAGTCAGGAGCTGATGAAGAAGACATGGAGAAATAGTAATTATTGGCTTGCTCCCCATCATCAAGGAAGTCAGGGCAGAAACTAAAGGCAGGAACCTGGAGGTAGGGTCTGATGCAGATGAAATGGAGAAGTCCTTACTGGCTTGCTACCATGGCTTGCTTAATCTGCTATCTTATAGAACCCAGAACCACCAGCCAAGGGTTGGCCCTACTCACAATGGGCTAGGCCTCCAATATCAATCACTAATTAAGCAAATGCCCCCACAGGCTTGCTCACAACCTGATCTCATGGAGGCAATTTCTCAGTTAAAGCCCCTCCTCGCAAATGACTCTAGTCTGTGTCAAGTTGACATAAAACTAACCAGCACACATGTCATGATGGTGAGAGTACAGCAGAAGGTAGTTGAATTCGCTGGAGGAGCAAACTAAGAGGTCACATTTTAAAATACAAGCAAGAAGGAGAGAGCTAACTCAAAATACCATGAGGTTTTAAACTCTCAAAGCCTGCCTCCAATAGCTTATTTCCTCCAACAAAGCCAAACTTCCTAAAATTTCCCAAACAATACCTACAATTGGAGACCAAATAATCAAATACCTGGAAATAGGAGATATCTCATTGAAACCTCTGTTTACTGGCATCCACACCACTAACTAACTGAGCTACATCTCTAACTTATTTTCATTTGTTTAAGTTTTGGTTTTTTTTGTTTGTTTGAGTTTTTTGTTTGTTTGTTTGTTTTTTACCAGAATGGTCTTGAATTCTCTGTGTAATCTAAGCCAGCCTTGAACTCTGGATAATATTCCAGATTCAGTTTCATGTCTGCTGGATTCTTAGCATATGACATCAAGACCCAAGTTATGCATTAATGGGGAACAAATCTAAGATCTTGTACATACTACATGTGGCAGTTTGCATGAGAGTGTTCACCAAGAGACTCGGGTATTTGAACATTTGATATCCAGTCTGTATCACTGCTTTGGGAGAAGGCTCCAGGTGAGTTGGTGCTGCCTCGCTAGAGGAAGTTCATCACTGGAAGAGAACATTGATAGTTCATAGTTTCACTTCAGTTCCAGTTCACTCTTTTTCCTTGTAGATAAGCCCCAAATAAACTCTACCTTCTATAAGTTGGTTTGGGTCATGGTATTTTATCATAGCAACAGAAAAATAATAAGTATACTAAGGATTAAGCAAACTGAGCAATATCCCCATCCCTTCAATGTTCACTCCCCTATTCTCTTAACCTCCCTCCCCCAAAAAGTAGAAAAGAAAAATAAGAATAATAAAAATGTAAAAGTCCAATTTGTGTTATCTATACACTCACTGGAGCATGGTCAAACTCTCGGTGGCCTGCCCCTAAATAGAACTGAGTTTTTTCCCTCCAGTACACCCACCAGATGCCATCAATTATGGAAAGCTACACTTCTGCATCCCCATCACACTTTTTGAAGAGTTCTCTTTGGTGTCTTCTGGTTTAGGCTGTTACTTCTGTGAGGCTGAGGAGTAGGGGTTTTCATAGAAGCCTTTCATGTCCTTCCCTCTTAACTTTGCATCATCTGCCACTGATGTCACGGCCAAAGTAGCTTCCTTACTCTTCAGTCAGCAAGAGCTTGAATCATGGGTCTCTACATGAATTCTGGAGACAGCACAAGTCATAAACACAGTTGTAGTATGACCACAGAGCCAGACATGGCCTTTGAAGGCAGCCTGGACCATGGATTTCAACCTGGCCTCAGGTGGCAGCTCAGGCCATTTAGATCAGCATGGGCATCCTGGTGGCAGCACAGCCTGTAGACACTACCAACATGGCTTCAGGATGCAGCACGAATCATGGATATCTGCATGGCCCTCTATGGCAACAAGGGTCATTGTCTTAGGTAGAGTTTTACTGCTATGAACAGACTCTTATAAGGACAACATTCAATTGAGACTGGCTTAAGGGGTTCAGAGGTTCAGTCCATTATCATCAAGGTGGGAACATGGGGACATCCAGATAGGCATAATACAGGAGGAAAATAAGAATTCTACATGTTCATCTGAAGACTGCTAGCAGAATACTTGCTTCCAGGAAGCTAGGATGAGGGTCTTAAAGCCCACAACCAGAGTGACATACCTACTCCAACAAGGCTACACTGTCTAGTAGTCCCACTCCCTGGGCTGAGCATATACAAATCATCACAGTCATGGATATCAACACAGACCCTGGCTACAGTAAGACTATGGACCCAGACATGGTTGGTCCTTAACAGCAGCATAGACCACATCACTATGACCTCAGATAGCAGCACAGGCCACTCACATCAATATGGTCCCTGGCAGTAGGAAAGGGTGTTAACATCAATGTGGCCTGAGGCTGCACAATACACATAAACCTGAGTGGGGCAAGAGTGGCCTGCCTGCTTGTTTTCTTATATACCCCAGAGATGTCACTACCTACTGTTGGATGGGCCTTGTCATGTCTCACTGTCTTTTCTATTGACGTGATAAGACACTATGTCCAAGGCAATTTATTTTAAAAAGTGTTTATCTGAAAAGTATGGTTTCAGGAGATTAGAGTCTATGACCATCTTGGTGGAGAGCATCACGACAAGCAGGCAGATATGTAGCTGAAGAAGAGAGAGAGGGAAGAGAGAGGGAGGGAAAGATAGAGAGGAGAGAGGGGGAGGGAAGGAGGGAGAGACAGGGAGAAAGAGAGAGAAGAGAGAACAGAGGCTGACACAGCAGAGAGAGAGACTGAGACAGAGAGAGAGACAGAGACAGAGAGAGAGAGAGAGAGAGAGAGAGAGAGAGAGAGAGAGAATGGCCTAAGTCTTTAAAGCCTACCCCAAGTGATAAGACCATACCTCCTAAACCTTCCCAGACAGTCCCACCAACTAGGCACCAAGTATTGAAAGACATGAGCCTATGAGTCATTTCCATTCAAACAACTACAATCATTAATGAAGAAAATATTGCACAGACTTACCTGCAGGCCATTCTGATGGAGGCAATTTCTCAATTGTCATTCCCACTTCCATCTGATTAAAAACAACAACAAAACCAACCTACACAGATCACATAGTAAAATGACTGGTTCCTTTCTAGCAAGCAAGTAAAAAATGTCCTTAGCACTGCCAACCGCTTGTTCTTGCTTAAGACCAATGATGCCAAAATTGTTTTAGCCAAAAATGTCTGGAGGCACCAGAAGGGAGATCTTGTTTTTTCATTATCTCTTTCCCCAAAAGGAATACCCTTTTCCAGGAACCTATTCTTAGAAAGTTACTGAAACAGCATTGCTCCTTGATACCTGGAATGGGAATTTACTAATCTGCTAATCATATACACCCTTTCCTCCATTTAGTAAAGCCTTATAAGGCAATCACTTCAAGGTAGAGACTGTCAATGATGTCCTACTCCCAGACACTTCACTTGCTGTGTAGGAGCTCTGCTCTCTCTTTCTCTCTCTCTCTTAAATTCACAATACCAAAATGTGTTTCTTACTTTTGATTACAAATTTATTTTTTGTATGTTCATGTTTTGTCTGCTTGGATGCTATGTACCATGTGCATGACTGGTCTCCACAGATGCCAAAAGCAGCCATCAGATCTCTTGGAACTGGAATTAGAATCAGTCGTGGGCTAACAAACTAATGCTAGGAATCAAGTGCCTGTCCACTGGAAGAACAACCAGTGCTCATAATCATTAGTCATCTCTCCAGTCCCAAAACACTTCTTTTTAAATCTCGACCTCTAGCTTGAAATAGCCCACAGTTCTTTAGATAAAAGGTACAAATTTAATGTACCATTACAATCATAAACAAGTTCAAAAATGTATCACTTAATGATTCTGAGCAGGAAGGGACCTGTGAGTCAGCAAGGAAGTCCCCTGTTGCTAGAACACTCAAAACAGAAATGAACAGTGAAGCTGAGGGAGAGGTGGTAGTATGAAAATGGCAAGTAGAAATATATGTAAAGGTCTCTGTTGTGACTCACATTAAATTTGAGGGAGAATGCCTGAATGGTCTGTTTAAAGGAAGCAATGGAAAAACAGAACCTAGTCAGTTAGGTAGAAAATATCTAGCCACCAGTTTGGGCCAGTTGTATTTTGTCTGTCTCTTTGTTTGTTTGTTTGTTTGTTTGTCTGTTTGTTTATGTAGGGTGTGTGTGTGTGTGTGTGTGTGTGTGTGTGTGTGTGTGTGTGTGTGTGAAGATCAGAGAACATCCCTAGGGAGTTGGTTCTCTTAGTTCACCTTCTGAAATCTGAAAAATGAACTGAAGTCATGAGGTGCATGTACAAGTTCCGTGCACTGATTTGAATGAGATGTTCCCCCATGTCTTGGGCATTTGAATGCTTGGTCCCCAGTTAGTGCCTCTTTGTGGAGGCATATGAGCTGTGATCTTTTTTTTTTCTGAGACAGGGTTTCTCTGTGTAGCCTTGGCTATCCTGGAACTCACTCTGTAGACCAGCCTGGTCTTGAACTCAGAGATCTGCCTGCTTCTCCCTCCCAAGTGCTGGGATTAAAGGCATGCGCCACCACGGCCAGTTTTTGTTTTGTTTTGTTTTTTGGTTAGGAGGTGTGGTCTTACTGAAGGATGTGTCACTAGAGGATGGGCTTTGAGGTTTCCAAACACTTAACATTTTGAGTTAGCGGTCTCCATTTTTGGTTCACGGGCTCTGTTGTTCAAAATGTGAGCTGCTGTCCCAGTTGTCTGCTGTCTTTGTTATCTCCACTCTGTCATCATGGACTCATTCCTCTGGAAGTATAAACCCCAAGTAAACCCTGTCTACTGCGAGTTACCTTGGTCCTAATGTCTTATCACAAATACAGAAAAATAACTAAGATACCACTCTTTTTAGCTGAACCACCCTGCTGTCCCTGAGTGTGTTTCAGTAATATTTCTGCAGTTATCAAAACGACTTTGATTTTATTTTTCATTCTATCAGTATATTTAATAATAACACTAATTTTTAATAAAGTTGAGATATAATTCATTGGCCACAATATATAACATTTTAAATATCTAATTTAGTGGTTTATGGTATATCAATAAGAGTGTGAAAATATTGCCTATCACTTACTCCAGAACGCTGCCATCATCTCAAAATAAGTTGCTGAGATATTAGTAAGTATTCTTCATTTCACAATCCCTAGCAACTACTAACTTTCTTTCTCTATGGGTTCACTTATTTTACAAATTTTCTGCAAATGAAGTCATATAATGTATGACCTTTTGTCCCTGGCTTTTACATAGTATAATGTCTTCAGCTTATACGTAACAAACAACGAACCTGTGCTTCATTTATTTTTGTAACACAATCATTTTTACGGAACTTTCTTTATCTATTCTTAAGAACTGTTGTTTTTGTTTTTTTGCTTCTAGCTCCTAAAATTTGTTACTAGGAACATTCACATGTTCATTTTGTAAGAAAATGTGTATTCGTTTAATTGACCATCTATCTAGTAGTGCAGCATCTATACAACAGATTAAATCCATTTACCTTTGGGGAGAACTGCTAACTCATTTCCAAAGCAAGTACACTATTTCATATTCCCATAGGTCAGTGGTTTTCATCCTGGGGGTCCTGACCCCTTTGAGTGTCAAATGACTCGTTCACAGGGATTGCATATCAGATATGCTGCATATCAGTTATTCACATTATGATTCATAACAGTAGCAAAATTACAGTTATGAAGTAGCAATGAAATAATTTTATAATTGGGAGGGGAGGTCACCACAACATGAGGAATTGTACAAAAGGGTCAGAGCATTGGGAAGGTTGAGAACCACTGCCATAGGAAATCATTGAAAGTTCACTTTTCTATTCTTTACCATATTTCTCAAAGTCTATTTTTTTTATTATAATTCACAACAATTTGTAGCAAAATGAACTACCTCATCACAACTTGTATAAAACTTTCCCTAACAATATTGATCTACCTACTTAGGGGCTGAATTGGCCATTTGTTTATTTCTTTAAAAGAATGGTCTATTCGGGGGGCCTCGCAACTGTTTGAATTGACTTGGGGTTTGTGTTTGCTGTTGTTGTGGACTTGCCAGAATTCTTTCTAAATGCTGAATATTCAACTCATACCTACTATATGACTTATAATTATATGTCATATAATGACAAATAATATGACTTTCCTGCTGGTTGCTTTTGCAGCGCAGTTTTTTTAATGAAGTTCAATTAGTCTATTTTAATTTTATTGCATGTGCTCTAATAAACCACTGTCTCAAGGCCATAAAGACTTATATTTAAGATTTCTCCAGAAAATTCTGATAGATTTGGGTGTTGGACTTGATTGCTGCTCCACTTTGGGTCTGTTTTTGCCTATAATATGAGGTCTAAATCCTGTTTCACTTATATCTGGCTACTTGATTGACTCAGTGCCATTTCTTCAAAATACTCTATTTCACTGACTTTTCCTATCATATACTCTCAAAATCGTTATCTCGCATGAGTGACAGTTTACTCCTGAAATCTTCATTCTTTCTCATGGATTTCTATCTTTATTCCTGGATTGTACGGGTTTTGTTTAGGGTTTGGGGTCTTTGGTATTGGAAATGTCTCCATGAGGCCACAGAGTTGACCACTTGGCCTACAGTTGCTGCTGCTGCTTACGAAGATTATAGAGCCTTTAGGAGGTTGAGCCTCTCAGGCAGAAGTAAGTAGAGGGTGGGAGGTAGGGGTTTATGACCTCATACCACCTCCTATTCACTCTCTGTCTCTCTGTGTGTCTCTTTGTGTCTCTCTGTATCTCTCTCTGTCTCTCTCCCTCCACCTCCCCCTTCGCTCCCTCCCCCTCCCCCCTCTTCTCCTTCTGATGAAAATGTGATCAGCCAGTTTTCTGCTCTTGCCACTGTGTCACTGTATAGCTGCAGTGATGGACTCTCTCCCTTTGGACGTGTTAGCCAAATTAAAATGGTATTTTTTCTTAATTTGTTTTTAGTCATTGTGGTTTATCAAAGCAACAGAAAAGCAACTTATACATCTACTGAATACATCTATTCACTTTACTTTTTCCAAGTCTCTTAGTCATACAAAGACATATCTTCTAAAAATGCAAATAGTCTTAAACTTTCTTTTAAAACCCAAATATATTCTTTCTTCCTTAATTTAAAACTGAACTCCCAAGGCTGGAACTTCCGATATGATGCTGAATAAAAACAGGGGGAGTGGACATCTTTGCCAGAGTCCCCATTTTAGGAGATAAGCACTCAATCTTTCATCAATAAGTGTGATGTGAGTTTTTCTTAGCTACCTTTTATCCGGTAAAAACAAAACAGAACAAAAAAATAACAACAACAAAAAAACCTTCTCTTTTATTTGTACGTAATCGGTAGTTTTAATTATAGTATTTTTTTTGTATTGAGTCAGGTGTATTTCTGCTCTTATTGAACTCTTTGTGTGGGTGTTTTTTGTTATTTTTGTAGTCTTACATAGGAGAGTTTTGTACTTTTAGCCACCTTGTAAGCTATAATAAATGCCATTTGGTCAAAAATGCATAATCCTTTTTATGTAATGTTCAACACTCTTTGCTGTTATTTTAAAAAGGTTTTTATATGTCAACATACATTACAGCTGTTCTTCTAAAGTAATATTTTATTCTGATGCTTTTTGTCCAGCATGATTTCAAGGCAATACGAGCAACATAGAATTAGAAACTTACTTCCTTTCCTATTTCTAAGTAGTTTTTGAGGTACGGTTTTAACTCTTCTTAACTGACAGAATTCATAAGCAGAACAATCTGAGCTTTCTTTATAGGACTAGATTGTATGTATGAATTTAATCTGTTTATTTTTCTAAGTCTATCCAGAGGCAGAAGGAGATGGATTTAAGTTTGAGTCCAGTCTGGTCTATATAGCAAGTTTCAGGCCATCTAGAGCTCTTTAGTGAAACTCCAGGATGACCTTAAAGTCCCAGACATATGTCTACTCTTGCTTCCCAATTGCTGACATTAAAGAACTGACCTCACAAAATTATCCTTTGACATTTATACAAACACTGTGATATGCACACCCATACCATACATACACTAACAATATGATGAATTTCTTTTAAAAACTATGTCAAAATTTGCAAATATGTTAGCACATTTGTCTTTTAATTTCTACTATTGTATTTTTCTATATTTAGAGCTAATAATGTAAAGTTTTCACATATATACAATTGATATACCTTTCTGATATATTAGCATTCTATAATGAAGACATTTCTATCTTAGAGTTAGTAATACTTACATTTTTATATTTAGTGTGTATCTTTTATGGGAAATCTATAGTTCTTCCTTCTATCTAGCTCTTCTTCTTGTTAATACATATATTTAATCCATTTATATGTAATGTGATTAATAACAATGTCTGACACCTTGATATTTGTTTCCAATTAATTGTAGTGTTTGTTCATCTTTTGCTTTCTTTAGTGTTTATTTTTCCGATTCATCTGGATTCTTTTATTGGTCTGTAAGATAAAATTCTTTGTAGTTTTCTGTAGTTATTCTGTGGAGTCTGTCATTCATCTATTCACTCCTTGGACTGAACATTATTTCAAGTACAACATAAGAACTTTATAAAAAATCTCCACTAGCCCTACCACCCTCTTAATGTTCAAATAAATCAATTTGTATATTTTTACAGTTTTTACTTCAAATTGACATAAGCTTCAAAATACAGTAAAAGATATAATATATATATGTCTATGCAAGTGTAAATATATATGCATAGACATGTGTGTGTGTGTTTGTGTGTGTGTGCTTGCAGTTTGAAGATGTGAGCTCTCTCCAGCTCCTGACACCATCTCTCCTCCATATATTAAATGTGTATATACATACATACATACATATATGTATATACATATATATATATGTATGTGTATATATATGTATATATATATATACACATACATATATAGTTTGGGGTCTAAATCATGGATTGGAAACACCCTTTCACAGCATTTCTCTTCAATTTCATTTAGCATTTCTTACCATACTCATTTAGTTGTTGTCAGAGGTGTATTCATTTTGCTTAATAGATAATTTCTGTTTGACATATTTTCTTTATTTAGTATGTTCTGTTTGATTATATCTCACTTCTCACACTTGGACCATGTTCTAATCCCTTTTGCTTAGTGGTTTCTATGGAGAAATCAGCCCCATATATATCAACTTACAATATTACTATGATTTTTATCTCATTTTTGACTTGGAATAATTTGAGTGTTGGAATCCTCTGGTAATAATAATTTTCGTACATATTTTTCTTGCTTTGATTGAGGTTCGCTATGGTGATTTTAATAGGAAATGTTCCTCATGGACATGAGTTTTGAACACTTGCTTCTCAATTGGTAGCAGTGTTTGGGGATGTTAAGATAATATGGCGTTACTGGAGAAAGTGTCGCTGACTGTGGGTTTTGAGATGCTATTGCTTCCCCAGTTTTCTCTTTGGTGTGCACTTGCAGTTTGAAGATGTGAGCTTTCTACTTCTTGCTCCTGGCACCATGCTTCCCCACTAGGAAACAATGAGCCAAAAGAAACTTCTATATGTAGCTATTGGTCATGGTGTTTTATCCCAGCAATAGAAGTGACAAATACACTCACAGAGGAGTAACTTTATATTTTTCACTAAAATTTAGATTCAAATATCCTTATTTTTGCATCCCTGTGTTCATCCAGTTGTATGTTTTCTGGAGATCCATCTTCATTTTACTGTTTTGCAAGCTATAACTAGCTCTTCATTTTTTCTGATGGATTTTCATTTCTGTTATTGTACTTTTGAAATGTTGTCATTTTTAGAATAACTTTCATTTCTAGATTAAGATTCTCTTTGTTCTCTGATTAATTCCACTGATGTCTTAATTTTTTAACTATCTCTAGTTAACCTTCTTGCACTTTTGAGTATTTGTCAGCTATATGCAAGATATACATCTCCTCTGATTCATTTGTCAGTGACTGCTTCCCACCAAGGGTTACTTAAACATTCCTGTTTCTAGCCATATCCATAATTTTGTGTTAAAATTGGATATTAGAGATACCATTGCAGTGATTCTGAATTACATTATATTATGAGGAAATGTTTTTGTTGCCCTAGTTGGTGATTCACTTACATGGATTCAAACTCCAGACTCTGTCTCCCCTGTGGTGTGTAGCAGCTGATATATTTGTGCAGTTATTACAGTTTCTTGCTGTTGCTATTTTTACCTAGGCTTCCTGGGAGTTTCACCTGCACCTGTATATGTTGGTGGTCAGCCAAGAATTTGGGCACAGCTTTGCCTCAGATATTGGGGGCTCACCATCACTGTACTTTGTTTATGGATTTCTCTCCTAAATTAATCTACTGTCCTTTGACACAACATTTTCCCTGCCCACAGGCTGAGTAACACACTCACATTTCGTCAAACTCAGTAAACATTCATAAATCTCATCTAATGTCGTGGATTTTCATGGACACATTTTTATCTGCCCTGCCAGTTCTCATCACAAACTCTGGGATTACTACTACCCTTCCCCCACAACTTATACAGTTTAGCAGTCATCCAACATTAGGTGAGAGTTAATGATCAGACTTTGTGTGTTACTCTCTTACAGTTCTCTTGATTCCAAAACTCATCCCCTAAATTTTTTTCAGCTTTAACCTTTTCCCTTAAATCATTATACCAAAATGATTTTTTCCCTCTGTTCTAGTCATAAAGATAGAGAAAACTCTTAGAGAAGGAAGCCATCAACTTGTAATTCTTCCTTCTTTCACTGTAGCCTTCAAGATCCAGCTGGTCTCCTCATTCTGTTTTGCCTCTTCTTAGATACTTTTCAGTACCTTACATACAATGTTGAGCATATATTACTTATATATAAATATATATGCATGCATTTTCTTTTTTACAATTTTGATTATAGTAAGTTTTACTCAGATACTCCACTTTGATGTAATTAGTGGAAGTTTAGTAGGGATAATCTCCCACTTAAGTTTTGACTGAAGAATTTTCTCCTTTCATTGATGCAAAAACAATACATATTCAGTAGGAAATGTATGTGAAACTTTGAGTTTTTATCTTTCCCTAGGCTAGCATTATACATTAGAATACTCATTTGAGATACGAACAGCAGCAGCAAACTATACTTTGAGTTGGCCATGTGATCATGTGGATAAATAGCCAGTACTCAATAACACCAGATTTCTAGGCTGTGATGTTAATTAGTTTTGGTGTAGCAAATTAAATGCACTTTTGCCCAAAATATTATTTTCAACTTATAATGGTTTTTATCAGGATGTGACTTCATCCAAGATCAAAGAACATTTTTATTTTGAAAAGTCTAAAGAGAACTTATGGGTTCAAGTAATCATTTGAAAGTTTGAGAGTAAATTGTCATTTGAGGTTTTGTTAATGTTTATTTATTGGAATCACATGGACAGAAAATCAAGTCCATCTCTAATATATTCTCCACATCCATGAAAGAATCAATTGCTAAACCACTGATTAGGTTATCTAAAAAGCAATTTTAGATATTAGAAAGGTATATTTTATCTTGTGAAAAAGAGTTAATTACACAAACTCTATTAAAATATGATTTGGTAAAGCACACTGAGCCAACTACCCCTCCAAAAACAAAAACAAAACAAAACAAAAAAAAAAAAAACAAGAAGATTGATGATATGGTTGAGTAGCTTATTTGCCCATTTGAAAACTATTAACTTGACTGAATTATTTGATAAAGATTACTGAGCAATTCTATTAATTCTTGATCTCTACATAAAGAAGCTGATATACCAATGCAACATTATTATTTTATAAAACTAGGTTTAAAATCATTTTTGATTAGATGTTGATTTTGGCATATATTTGCATTCTTTCTCATAAACCTTTGGATAAATTAGAAAGCTAATTAAAACATTTTGATTTAGGAGGAAAAACTTTCTCTGAGTCTTGATGTGTGAGGGTTGGGGGGATACTCAGGACGTCCCTACCTGGTCAGAGGAGAAGGGAAAGGGAGATGGGGAAAGATCATGGGAGGGGTGACCAAGAGGAAAGCAGTAAGTGGGATGTAAAGTGAGTAAGTAAAAAGATAATAAATTTTAAAAATTATAAAAATAAATAAATAAAACACAAAAAAGTCTCTGAACTCTTCTAGATGGAACTATCAAAGAACTCTGAATAATTATCAATTTCAATATCCATATTTTTCCAAGTGTACATACACAAACACATAGCACTGAGAATCTCCTAACATTCAGTAGCCTTGTTTTTTTTCTTTAAAATTTATTTATTTATTTTATGTGTATGAGTACACTATAGCTGTACAGATGGCAGTAAGTCATCATGTGGTTGCTGGGAATCTCGCTCTTTTGGTCTACTCGCTCGGGCATAATTCACTGTAGCTATCTTCAGATGCACCAGAAGAGGGCGTCAGATCTCATCACGGATGATTGTGAGCCACCTTGTGGTTGCTGGGATCCGAACTCAGGACCTTCGGAGGAGTAGTCAGTGCTCTTACCCACTGAGCTACCTCACCAGCCCGGCAACCTTGGTTTTATAAAAGTCATGGATTCTACTTGTATATTAAGAATACCAAGAAAAAATGTTTTGACAACAGGCAACTTTCAGCAAGCATACAACACCTCTTAAGACAGGTAGCAATTTGAAAAACATTCTTTAGCATTTCAGAAACACAATATTGAGTATCTCTTTAGGAAAATAAAAGGCCCCACACTAGTGAAATTTAGGTTCAAAATACAAATGGACCAACAGTAGAAAGGCACATAGTTCTATGACTTTCCTGCTAGTATGAAAAACAGCTGGGTTGACAATTTCAGCTTTGTATAATGACCTGACTTGTTATCTGTGGCTAAATTATGGACAGTAAAAAAGAATACGCAAGTTTCACCTGATTCTAGTGTTTCTTCAGGATGTCCCAAATAAATTTGCCTTCTCTACTTCATTGTTTGTTCAGATTTTATGAGAATTTTGATAACAATATGATATAAGGAAAAGTTGAACAGAAAAATACAGTGGTTTGAATGAAAATGTACCCCTCCATAGGCTCATATATTTTAATGTTCATTTTAGTTTCTAGTTGGGAAATTTTAGGAAGTGTGGCCTTGTTGGAGGAGGTGTATCTCTGGGGGTCAGGCTTTGAAGTTTCAAAAATCTATGCCATTCCAAGTTACCTTTCTCTGCTTCATGCTTGTGGATCAAGATATAAACTCTTACCTACTGCTTCAGCAAAGTGTCTGCTTGCCTGCTGCCATGTTCTCTACCATGGTGGTTATGAACTTTAAACCCTCTGCAACCATGAGCCGCAAATTACGTGCTTTCTTTTATAAATTGTCTTAATCATGGTGTCTTATCACAGCAATTAAAAAGTAGCTAAGATATAGAAGATAATATTTTAAATGAGAAAAATAATTTGCATTTGCTTCTGCTTCATTTGTTGTTTGCTTGTTTCCTTGTTTGTTTTCTTTTTTTGAGACAAGGTCTTTCCGACTGTCCTGGCTATCCTAGAACTCTGTAGACCAGGCTGGTCTTGAACTCAGAGATCTGCCCAACTCTGCTTCCTGAGTGCTTAGATTAAAGGTGTGCATCACCTCCACCTGGCCAATTTCTGCTTTATTTTTAATAAAGCCTCATAAAATGTATTTCTTATTTCCCCACAAACTGTTCAGAAATAACAAGGCCATTTTCACACGTACTAATTTTTAAAATAAGAATAAAAAAATAATCAGCATTCAATGGCATTTTATAACATGAACTTGCCTGGGTATCTACCACCAAGATGAGTAAAGAAAATATACCAGAACCATTAATATTCATAATTCCCCTCATATTCCTTCCAAAGTTTCTCTTCCCTAAAGGTCAAAAACTATGAGGAGTTCTATCAGCATAGCTGATGTTTGCCTGGGTTTGATCTTTATAAAAATGAAAGAATTAGCTTAGATGAGTGATACATGCTCCTCATACCAGCACACAAGTGTCAGAGGCAAGAAGATTACTTTAAGTTCAAGATCAACTTGGTCTATATAGCAAGTTTCGGGCCAGCCTAGACCTTATAACAAAACACTGGTTCAAAAAATAAGCTTCAGCAAAAAAAGAAATCATAGCATTCATTTTTTTTTGTTTATTGTTTCTTCTTCAACAATTCATTATTGTGAAACATCCTTGTCATTGCATATTTAAGTAATGAGTCCATTTTAATTTACTATTCCA
>JADRCC010114742.1:0-11322 GCA_019843855.1 Hylomyscus alleni
CTTGCTCAAGGGGGCTGCTCTTGGCTACATTTGCCCCCTTACCTAACTCCTGTACCTGGAAAGCCAGTGGAACAGACCAAGCTGGAAAGTTCTGGAATTTTAATTAGTGGGATCAGGGTGTTTTCAGAGTTTAGTAGAAAAACTATACATTTCTTTACAGAAGATTATAAGAAAAATGAAAAGCAAAATAGTGGTAGGAAACAATAATACAGATCAGAGCTGAAATTAATTAAATGATATTCAAAAGGACGCTGTGAAAGATTAATGGAACAAAGTCTAGTCTGTAAAGATAAACAGTACTGACCAGCTATTAGCCAAACTAATTAAAATAAATGTGTTCTAAATAATAAAGATGGTGTCCAGGGTCATAGAGCTAGGCTTTGAGATAGATTTCAAGTGAAACATATTCTTTAATAATGACTGCTACACTCAGGGAGACAGGAAATTCAATAACAACATGAGAATGGAAGAAATCCTGTTTTATGGACTTGGAAGGAAGGAATCTCTGAGTTTAGCAGATTATGAAGGTGTTATATAGGATACAAGGTTGTAATTTGGGAATCTAATCTTATTATCTCACTCTGCTTCTTGGATGCTAGAAATTTAGCTGCTTAGGGAAAATATTTACATTGTGATAAGTTGGATAATCAAAGCAAAATAGTGGTTTAATTTGGATGCATGTGATCTACTCAGGATGAATCAAAAGAATATGAGAGAAAACTAAATAAACAGCTATGAAACCAGAATGGGAATATAAGAGTCATTTACGTTTCTCAAAAAAGGAGAGCTCAGGGTCCAGTGGATTCTCTGTAGAACTCTGTCAACTGTTTAAAGATGAATTAACACCAATAATTTTCAAAATAATACATAAATCAGAAAAGAAAGCCATCTTACACAATTCAGATGGCTTATTGTTTGAAAGTGTTTGCTCCAAATATCATAATTTTAGTGAGATCCCTGGAGCCCAGATGATGATAGAGAGAACCTAGTCCTAATGCTCATTCTGTTATCTTCATACATGGAACACCCTGCATATGAACAGACAAGAGAGCATACACACACACACACACACACACACACACACACACACACACACACACAGTAAATAAGTAGGCCACAGAAGAGAAGAATTTCTTTGCTATGACTAACATGCCCAGAATGATCATTGCCCTCCCACTTCAATCTTTAGTCAAACAAAAATGTACCACAGATTTGTCCAAAGGACAATCTGGTGGAGGCAATTTCTCAGTTGAGGTTCTTTATTTTTCAGTGACTCTAGACTGTGTAAAGTTGATGCTAAATTAGCCAGCAGAAGATCAGACAACGCAGTGCTCCCATGGACTAGACCACCAACCAAGGAATATATAGAGGCAGAGTGGAGGGGGAGAGATCAGATGTAGAATGGACAATTTGTGGAGGGGTGACCAGGAAGTGGGATATTATTTGAAATGTAAACAAATGGAATGGTTAATAGTATTAAAATAAAAAAGAAACTAGCCAGCTGAACTGACCTCTTGTGTACATGACACACAGACACATCACTATTCAATTACTATCTTTGTATTCCTATTTGACCACAAGAATAGCATGCGAAATTTAATAATCAAAATATGAGCTCTTCCAAATTTTTAAAAGTCCCATAGTATTTGAAATTCTAAACACTTTCAAAGCTCATTCTCTTTAAAACATCCAAAGACATCACAAGTTTCCCCAAAGTTAAATTTCTCTAAACTATCCAAAGTCATTTGAAAATGTCCAAGACTATCTGAAATTCCAAACTGTCAACCATAGGCCCCTGAAAGTTAGGAGTGGAGAGAGTTAAATACTTTCTCACTCTTACAGTGAAGAGCTATAATATAGTCATAATAAATCTAAGTAAAATGATGTTGAATGGTATAAAAAGTTTGGTGCTTGATATATGGAGACCACTCATGATGTTTTGTGCTCCAAAAGCCTCTTCTCTGGCTCTATGTTCTGCAGCACACGCAGTAGCTTTTCTCAACGGAAAAGGCTGGCACAACTCCATGGCATCTGCTGTCCTTGGCAGTCATGTTCTGGTACTGGCATGACCAAATGCTGGGGTATCCACTGCAATTGGGCTGTTCTAGCACCATTTCCTTTTCCAGAGCCTTTGCAGGAACTCTAGTCCTGCCAAATGGTATCAAGCCCCAACATCTCTCCATTATCCCTGCTGGGCTTCTCCTACAACTGAGGCTGAACCCTCACCCAGGGCTCCTCCCATCCTCTTAGGGCTCAAGCTTCAGCCACTATCTTGATCTCTCCATGCCTTCAAAATAAACACCACCTGTGAAACTTGGGTGGTATTAAGTTTGTCTCCCATAAAAAGGGGTGGCAATGATTTGCTCTGGAGTACAGCTTTTGTATACTGACCCAGAGGAAACACTTTTTAATTGCAGTTCGTTTCTCAACGCAATTTAACTCAAATAATGTATATTTAATTCAAAATATTACATAAGTGGTCTTGAAAGAGTTTCTGCCTCATTCTGAAATATACAATGTCAGGCATTCATTGTCAGCATCTTTTCTTAGTATTCTTCTCTTCCAAACCCCACAATAGTTCATTGGACTTTCCCAAGAAACATTTCCAAATTCCTTCCACAATCCTCCCACAAAATGTCCTCGGGGTGCTCACAGCAATAAACCCTGATGTGCTACCAATTTCTGTCTAGTTAGATTTTCCACCGTTGTAATGAAACACTCACCAAATATAACATGGTGAAGAAAGTGTTTATCTCAGGTTAGAACTCACAGCTAACACTCCATCACTGAGGGGATTCAATTAGGAACTCCATACAGGAAGCTATAGGCAGGAACTGTAGCAGAAGCCATGGAAGAATTATGCTTACTTTTGTGTTCTGGCTTGCTCAGTCTGACTTCTTATAGCATCTTATCCCAGGATGACCAGTCCAGGGATGGCACTGTCCACAGTGAACTGAGCCCTCTCTCATCAGTCATCAGTCAGTAAAATGGTCCTTATTATCACCCATGGGCCATTTTGGTGAGAAAATTTTCACAATTGAAATTCTCTCTTTCTGACCAATTCTAACTTGTGTCAAGTTGACATAAAACTGATCACCAGAGGAGGGTGCTGAAAATTTCCAGAGAGAGTTATAAAGTGAACCATGTATATGATTTATGGATATATAACCAAAGAACCAATGTTAGTTTGATATGGAAATGCCCACATACAAATATTTGTTGTGTTGCTATTCACTGTAATCATGTTATTGAATTAACTTAGGCAAGCATCAGTGAATGAACAAATTAGGAAATATGGCATATATACACAATAGAGTCGCACTCAATAATAGGGAAGAATGAAATTGTTTTAGTTGCAGAAAACAGGATAAAACTTTGTTATTCAATACACAGCATTTCAAAATATAACAGAAAGGATAGTAAAATAATAGAGGGATTTATGGAACATGAAACTTTGGTGAAAGCTGTGGAGTAACTTTGGAAAAGAAGGATAACAGAGGGTGTCAGTATGGCTAAGTACATGCTTTGTCTGTATAAAAATGTTGCCGTGAAACCCATTACTTTATACCACTGACAAGTGCTCAGATAGTATGACACAAAAGTTATAGTCGACATACTTTTCAGACATCTACTTTTCTATTTCATTAGTATCTCAAAAATATTTTGTAATGAATGAAAATAAAATTCAATGGTTTTATTATTAAATTGCTGAATAGATACTTCCAAAGTCAGAATAAATGATTACATTTTCAATTCATACATAAAAGCCTTACCCTATGCCTATTAAAACCAAGCTATAGGATTCTCACAGGGTATATCAATTATTAAATTCAGCCCACTTTGCCTTATTGTCTTTACTGCCTGTTATCGTTTAAGTTTATCCAACCTTATTTGGAAGCTAGCACACTAGAGGTAGAATCTGTTAAACAAACAAAATTAGCATTTACCATTAGTCAAATATGCTTTGTGTTTTTGTGAAGTATAGAAGATGGTGCTAAGACAGACATATATGTGAAATGCCATAATATTAGAGTATTTTGAGTATGTCAAACTTCCTACCACACAGTAAGGATGGATTTTATTCTAAGGGACTAGGTGTATGGAATCCTAGGTTTCATACTCTGTATCTAGAACTTAGAGAACACAAATTTATATTGTTGTAAGCCCCTTAGATTAATCTGCCTAAAAACTAAATAATCATTTTCATTATTAACATCACTTATCCTTAGTTTATTATTCTGTATGTAATAAAGAGACTACACCCATTTATCTCATTTCTAGTTATAAAACACACAAGTATAAAAATGTGATATATAGTTTCACAGAGCTATCCAACTGATGTTTTAAATCTCAGTGAAAATTAGTGTTCTAAATAAAAAAGTAGCTCTTTAAGTTGGAAATTACAGCAAACAGAACTCTGTAAGTCAGGATAAGGAAGCAACAACTCATGTACTCTCCACGAATCCAAATTTAAACTAGCATCCAAACTAATAATAATGATAGTATTAATAATAATAGTAACAACAACAACAACAATACTTTCGGGAAGAATCAAAGTTGAGCAGTATTATCATGATTACCAAAGGCTTGTTGCATGAAGAATACCAAAATCAGTTCAGTTTCAAAGAAGGCCCATATTTTCATGTAGTGGGAAGTAGTCCTGCAGGAGAGACAGAAAGTTTGCAGCAAATCTGAAAGAAAGAGATTAAATTGTCTTCACAGCACAGTCATTGTAGATTTTTGAACATTAGTGTAAAGAAAGGACCTGAAAGAGATTAATCCAGAGATTGTGTGTAAATTTAATTAGAGAGAGAAAAGAGTCCGAGTGAAAGTGGCAAAGGGGAAGACTCTGATGCTATTTTAGAAAACTGCTTAAGGAATCCAGACCTCAGATGTTAGGGACTTAAATAAATGCTACTGACCTATAGGATCAGCGAGGTGTCCGCGTTTCACTTGAGATTCTCATTTCTCTATTGCAGTTTAATTTCCCTCTTTCATCTCAGGTGGATTTGAGCCATGACATCTATTTTAGGTATCCTTTCACTGACAATGAAGGATCTCTCTCTCACCTTGGAAGACCTTGAGTAAACTTTGCCTGTTAAAAACAGTTAACATCCAAGGCACATGAACATATTTATAACTCTCTCCATGATGATTTTGTTTTGTGAGAATGCCAATCCTGAGATTCTTAGCAGTGTTCTTTAATTTGGCTGAGTTAATTTTGCTGGTTATAGTAACTTCTGCACCATTTGTCTGACAAGATTGATCTAGCTAAAAGACTAAGACAGATAATGGTTTCTGGATGCACATATCCTCTGAATTGGGCCTCACTTGTCTCAAATTTCTTGTTTAGAAAATATACCTACTCTATGTACAAATGTCAAGTATATCTCTGATGTCACAGTGGATTAATTCTTAAGATGGTTTGGACTGATAATTAAATTTACATAGAAATTAATATGTGTCATATGAAGTGTTATTCTGTTGTAGTATACACAATATTATAGGGCATTTTTTCTTTGGAAAAGCATGCTGAAAACTTACAATCTATATTTTAAGAACAGTGGATTACTTAGACATTTATTTTTGAGTTAATAATATTGTTTTCATTTCTATATAAAAAAGAACACTTAAAAAATAAAATGGCTAATTATTCTTATCAGTGTCACAAGCTGAACAAGGACATCAACAACAGACATGCTGAAAGGGATGAGAGTAGTCCATGATACCTCAAACCTATTATAAGTGCTGCCAACAAGGCTAAGATATACAATAAATAAAATTTAAGCAAAAGATATTAATGTCTGAAAATTCTTAGAATCAAATTTAACCTAATACCTGTTGATTAAAAACGTGCCTTTAATTCCAGCCGTTGGGAGGCAGAGGCAGCTGGATTTTTGAGTTTGAGGCCAGCCTGGTCTACAGAGTGAGTACCAGGACAGCCAGGACAACACAGAGAAACCCTGTCTTGAAAAACCAAAAAAATAAAAAAATAAAAAAAATAAAAAAAGAAAGAAAGAAAGAAAGAAAGAAAAGGAAAAAGAAAAAAGAAAAAACTTCTATTGAAGCAAAATCAGAAAAATATTTATATTGTAAATATTATTGCATTATGAACTATAAATTTCTACTGGCTCAGAAGGTTAGTAGTTTCACTAACCTGCATCTCCTCTGCTGGACACAGCTCCAGCACCAGCTACACAGCAGAAAACACGACATCCAAGGCCCAAGAGGATCAAATGCACTAGAAAGAAAGCTTTCACATAGAGTATGAGAAAAATTAAGTTTCCATAGGTACATACAGAGAAGGATTTTGAGGAGCTGGCAAATCAAAGCAGACAATCACCGACGGTTTGGAAGCTTAAACACAAATACATTTCACAGTGGTCGGTGTGCCTTTGGAGAGAAGTATCCAGTTGTGTGCAAGCACAGAACCCAGTAGAAGGTGATTGCATTCTCTTCAGAGGGAGATTGTAACTCAGACAAAGGAAGGAGCTAAACTCAGAAATCTATTGTTGAATTACAACTTTGTAACTTAAGACTGCGGATACAGAACAGATATGATAAGGAGCAAAGGAGATAAGCATCACTGGGGACACCTGCCTCTTGCTGCTGAGCTAAACAAATAGCGGCATATCATTATAAGATGTAGAATCATGCCTGTGATGGATATTTGCAGGATGACCTCAAAGCAAGATTTTGCTCTCAACATGAAAGAATAAGACAATTGCTAGCCAAAGTATTAAGTACATGTCTGTTATCTTTCTGGATCTTGTCAGTGTTGGGGATAGTAATATAGTTTTCAATAACTAGAGCTGAATGATAGGACCAATTGTAAAGTAACCTCAAAATATTTGAGGATACCACTTGTACTTCGATATTTCATATAATGTACTGTAACAACTCCATAAACCACATCCCTTTTTAAAAATGAATTAAATCAGGATTCCAAGGAATGCTAGCAGTGTAGGAGAGCACACGAGAGGGCCATACATAAGTTTAATGCTTTTAATTTTATTTAACTTGATGTATATATTGGGAGAAAGAATCTGAACAATGAATGGGGATGGATTGGCTCATTACTTTGACAATAAGAATATGTGCAGTACAGATTTATCAAATGAAAATGAAAGTAGCTCTTTCCTTCTTTACTGTGTGTTGTTTTTATGGTACATGTACAGTCCTACGAAGAGAGAATCAGCTTGTTCAATCATTGCAGGATGGAGGAAAAATATCCTGAGCTACAATTACAGCAAAAGCAAGAAGCATGCTGGGGAGACTGGTATTGAAAAGACCAATTAGAAGACAGGATAATTAAACATTATACAGAAGAAAATACTTTGGTTGGTTGGAACAGACAAGGTTTATGATTATATAGTTCAATCTGGAATCTGTGTAAAAATTCGACCAAAAAGTCTACGAATTCGAAGTCATGGAATTAACTCAAAGAGTGTGATTGACCAAGGCAAAGTTAACACGAGTCTATAGGATGACCTTAGCGTCCACTCTAGTACTGTGAGTGTATGGAGAGGAGCTACCTTTCTAAACTGTACAGCAACCATTTTATTACTTTCCCAGATATTTTTCTAGTACATATTGCCAGAATAATCTTGCCCATTCTTCTTGAGGCAACCTCTGCTCATATCTCTATGGCCATTAATTTATTTTTCCTATTGTTCATCTCCATATAGCTAGGATAACATTGGCACTAAAAAAAAAAAGTACGTGCTAGTTTAGTAACCCATTCATGCTGCTCCTCCCCACAACTTAGATTAGAGTATGTGTCTACTATTTAAACATCAATTTCCCTAAATGGTCAAATTTGGAATATTGCCAATTATTTTGCTGCTATTGTTTAGGGTAATATGAATTTCCCTAAATAAAGTCTTGTGTGACCTTTGCATAACTATTTTGTGTCAAAATAATTTACTTTCTTTACACACAAACATTCAGTAATGTAAAATATTGCTACTGCTACTACTACGACTACTGCTACTACTGCTGCTGCTGCTGCTGCTGCTGCTACAAAGAATTCCTGTTGATATGTTTATGGCTACCCCAAAGTCTAATTGTTGAGTTGCTTGTTTTACTAACCTTCAATTGTTGCTATTCGTGCTTTTTTCTTGTATTGTTTTGTTGGTTGATTGATTGGTTGATTTGTTGGTTTGTTCAGGAAATTCATCAATACATGAAGGAAGAGGTTTGAGTGACTTCTATCTTGTTGAATTTTAATTACTCACATCTGAAATTTCATCCAAAAACAAATGTTCTCTTTTCTACAGAAATCACAGGTTTTGTGGGTTTTGTATTCATTTAATCAAGAATTAATTCTATCTTTGCAGACAGAATTACTTTTCTGTATCTTTTTGTTTTGGAGCTGTGTCCAAGTCAAGCAAGAGAACATGAAAGTCATAAGCTTTAAATTTTGCTGCAGTTATTAAGCTGCAATCTCTGTGCTCAAAATCTTTCCGTACAGTCTTGTGATGCTGAATTATAGCTGGTTTCAGAAAGCTAATTTTCTTTGAAACAGGTGCTTTCATATTGGCTTCATTCACAAGCTGCACCAGATATTGGAGTCTAGAGTAGAAAGAAGATGCTTGGCTCCTTTCTCTGTGGTACCATTCTTCCTAGTGGTGGTGCTCTAGGTATAACCACTGGGTTCTTATAAGGAGAATTAGTTTCTGATTTTTTCCTATCTCTAAGTCATCCTAATGGCATTTTATCTCCTAGATCATAAATCTCAGATTTTTAGTTATTTTCTTATAAGCTCCTTGGTTGCCAGACTGAGTTAAACAGTGTTTGCTTTTCAGAGATCTGGACAGTAGTTATAAAGGGGTCTTTCTCTGCATAGGTAGCAGAGAATGGCCTTGTTGGACATCAATGGGAAGAGAGGTCCTTGGTCCTGAGAAGGCTGGACTTCCTATTGTAGGGAAATGCCAGGACAGGGAAGAAGGAGTGGGTGAGTTGTTAACCAAGGGGAGGGGGGTTGGGATAGGGGGATTTCAAAGGCGAAACCAGGAAAGGGGATAACATTTGAAATGTAAATAAAGAAAATATCTAAAAAATAATAATAAATATTTTAAAAAGGAGTCTTTTTCCAATTTTTTTCCAATATGTTTCCCAAGCTTTTCCTCAATTTTCTTAACCTGGTAGCTTATAATTACTTCTAGAATTTTGATTGCTATATCACATTAATACGACTACTTCTTTCTCTCATCTCATTGTTTTTAACTGGTATCTAAATGAATTTCCCTGTTTAAACACATAAATTATACTTTCTTCAATTTGATCAATGCAGTCTTAAAAGTATGCCAGTGGTTGTTCTAATGAAACACAGCACACTCCTACTAATGACTTATACAAAGTAACGCTGGAAAGTAAACGCTAAAAATTCTTATCTCCTAAGCCATCTAGAAGCCTGAATCCCTTTTATATAGTGAGATTCAATTTATTTTGCAGTGAATGCTGTCCATTTTAGGCTAAAAGACTGAAAGTCCACTCGAGTAATAGACTACTGAGTCTTTACTTAAGTGTCTCTCTTATTATGATCTCATGCTGCACCCATAGGATGCTCCCTTTGTTGAACACCGAATTAGGAGAAGCACAGGTCCAGGGTAGAGTTCTTTAGGATATTTAAAGATCATCGATTTAAAGATAAAAACTGATAACCCTGAGATGCTGGTTATATAATGATGTAATTATCCCAACCCTGTAAACCAGCTGCTACCAAAAACATTTCATGGTAGTACTCAGGCTTCCCCTTGGTCTACAGGACACCTTCAGTTCCATTTTTAAAGTGCCAGATTTAGTCACCTGTGGTTTCTTATCATGAAGTCCTTAAGTAAATCATAAAATTTATAAATAAATCCACCCTAAGCATTTATCTAATCAGCACTTACAGCAAATGTTTTGCCTGGTGCTTCTGTATGTAACAGGGAGAAGACAGTGAACCAAAGGAGGTAAACCATGTAACCTCATGTATTGCATAACCGCAGATGAGGGAACGATTCAAAATTACACCAATTACTATGCATGCGATAGCCCAGTAAGACTGAAAAATCACTGAGCCAACTAATTTGATGACTACCTAATTTTGATGTCTCCATCCAAGGAAGTAGGTTCAACTATCTATTTGGATAGTTTAGCAAAATAATGTTGAAATCTGAGAAATTATGCTGGCAGAATCCATTTTTACTGTTCCAAATACCATTACAGGACATTGACTAATTGATATATTCAGCAAGTTAAAAACCTTTATAAAATTTTATTTTCAAAACTAAAATGAAGTAACATCCTCATTCCTTCTACAGTATCATTTCAACCTTGTTATACAAGTCATTGCTGATGGATCAGTCCTCATAGCAGATACGAGCTCAAAAAACACAAGATAAAAATTCAACACTTTCCTGCAATACCGAATACCATAGTTTATAAAAATGAGACAGGAAAAAAGAAAATGGTGATATTACCACAGAAGTGACTACTGAAATAAATAAATAAATAAATAAATAAATAAATAAATAAATAAATAAATAAATAATCCCAGCACTTGAGAGGCAGGGGTAGTCAATTTTCTGAGTTCTAGGAGAGTCTGGTCTACAGAGTGAGTTCCAGGACAGCCAGGGTTGCACAGAGAAACCCTGTCTTAAAAAACCAAAATAAATAAATAAATAAATAAATAAATAAATAAATAAATTTATTTTATTTAAAAAACAGAGCACACTAGAATCTTAAAGTCATGGTGGTGTAGACCAAATGACAATGAATTTTACATACAATTTTAATAAATCATTCTTAAATTAAAATTTACATGCCTACATTCCATTTTCATGTCATCTATGATTATTATGACAGCGAATGACTTAAAACTTCAAGTGATATTTAGAATGTACCATCTTCTTGTGTAATCTTCTTGCCAGGCATACAGTGAGTATACTCACCAGGATTTGGCAGTAACCCACTGACCGAACGTTCAGAACATGAGGCGGCAGCGGTCCAGCTCTGTTTGTTTGCCTTTGGTTGAGCAATCTGTTCCTGCAGTGATTTCCACATGGCACACATGCTGGAAGGTCAAGCTCTTCTTGGTCCAGGGATTTAGAATCTAAATTACATATTAAAAACCCAAACCTGGAGTCTTTGGAGGAATGTGGGACATAAACGATATTTGGACAAAATTATCCCCAAATAATCAACTCCTATTCTAGACCAAACAAGCAAACCAACAAATAAACAAACATGAGAAAAATATAAATTACCTTGGGGATACACACACACACACACACACACACACACACACACACATATATATATATATATATATATATA
>JADRCC010114768.1:0-14762 GCA_019843855.1 Hylomyscus alleni
TGTGTGTGTGTGTGTGTGTGTGTGTGTGTGTGCACGCACGTGTACACAAAAAGGAAGAAAAATAAACAGTTCTTATGGGGCCTATGGCTCTTGCCTTCTGCTACCTGGGAAAGAGAAGGTTGGATGCAGAAGGCCCCATCCATGGATGCCAAAGGCTAGAGTCAGGATGCTCTGTAAATACAATATGTGGGGGTTGGGGTTAGGGGTTGGACAGGAGCTGAGTATGGGCTGCCAGCCAGGACTCAGCTGTGGGAGGCTGGTGGCTTTTTGCTCGGCCCTGCCCCCTTCCTTATCCTTTCTCTGTGGCCTTCCCGCAGGCTCGCCTCCTCCTCGGCAGCAGCGTAGTCCTCGGCACTGCTCCAGGCCTTCCAAGGTCCGTCAAGAGGAGAGTCTGCCCTTGCAGACAGAAGACACAGGAAGGCAAAGGCTTACAAGCTGTCTAAACAGCCCAGGGAGTTGTAATCCAGTCCCAAACACACCCTCCAAGGATCAGAGCCATCCCCTGGCATTGTGCCACGATGCATGGTGCTCCTGGCCTCTGTGAGGCCTCTTCCCCCTGCCTTAGATGCTTCCTTAGTGGGCTCATGGCTGTGGGACTGCCTTTGGCCATCTGGCATCTGAGTGTTCTTATTGTGGATCTTGAAGAAGACAGAGACCTCATGCCCCCCAAAACAGCAGCCCATATTCCCAGGTCCCCTTGTGACTGGGGCATGCTAAGCCTCTACTCCACACCTCACATGCTTGTCTTGATCTGACCTTGACATTAGCAATTGTTGAAGCAGAGTTTTGGGGACCTGGAGAAATTTTGGGTTTCTCTGGGGTAGGGATGCGAGTCAGATGTCTTGTGCCGGGGCAGGAGCGAGTGAGATCAGCGTTGGACTGTTTGTAGTCGATTTTAAGGCAGTGGCTCTCAACTTTCCCTAAGGCTGAGACCCTTTCATACAGTTCCTCACATTGTGGTGACCCCCCAGCCATAAAACTGTTCTTGTTGCTTCTTCATAACTGTAATTTCGCAACAGTTATGAATCGTGATGTAAATATCCCTGTGCTAGGCTACCCTGTGAAGGAAACAATCAACCCCCAGTGGGGTTGTGACCCATGGTTTGAGAACTGCAGCTTTAGAGTGAGGCTCTGCATTTTCTAGAACGCGCTCATCTGTGCCTCTCAGAAGCCCTGTAGGCTCCCAGCCTGCTCTCAATAAACTCTTTTTGTTCTGAAGAGCACCTGTACTCAAACATGAACGCAGTCTAGACCAAACGTTTATGTCCCCCAGGATTCCTGTGTTGAAATCTAGTACCAGATGTGGCAGTTATTTGGAAGTAACTGGGGCGTAGTGGAAGAGCCTTTTTAGATGAAGTTAGTGTCTGGAAAGAGCCAGCCAGGTTCCCCGGCTGCTTATGCCCCATGAAGCAGTTCAAAGATGACTATCAGCTAGGATCTGCCAGCACCATGACTTTGAACTTCTAACCCCCAGATTGTGAGAATGAGTTCCCATTGTTTATAAGCCACCTAGTCTATGGTGTTCATCACAAAAGCCAGAGTAGATCAAGATTCTAGCTGCTGTCTTCCATTGTTTGGCGAACTCCAGGTCATTGATAAACCTCAGGTTCTCCTCTAGGAAGCCTTCTTGCATTGCTTGGCAAGAAGAGAAAGCACCCAGGCTTCCAAGTATGAGGCCTCAAGGAGAATAGTTTAAGTCTGAGCACTGAACACTGGATAATATGTCAGGACTATGGCGTGGTAGGGCTGGGGAAGCCTATACTCTGATGTGAGTTCAAATCCTAGCTTAGCTACATGCCAGCTGTGTGGTTTTCAGCAGCTGACTCCTGCTCTCTGACCTTCATTTTCCTCCTCTGGAAAATGGGTCTGTGGTGGGAACCTCTGGGAAGGATTGCTGTGAATCTCAGAAGAGCCCCCTGCCCCCTTGACCCCCTCCTTGCCGGGCTGGGACGAGTTATACAGAGCTGTGTAGCCGCAGGTCAGAAGGTGAGAGCTCTACCCCGGCGGAGCCACTCTGCACACACATCTTCAAGTTCACGGGTAAAAATGCTGTTGATGTTTCTGAGTCTTGGTTCTCAGTCTCCTGCTGAGGTCCTCAGACGGGCTCTATCTAGGTGAGGAGTCTGCCCCTGCTCAGGCCAGTGGTGGCCAGGAGATGACATGCGACTCTAAATGGCTACAGAGGCCCTAGGCTTGGTGAGGGAGCTGGGCAGACCTTACCTGACAAAGTACCTTCGTGGGTTTACTAGTGTAGGCGTTTTTAGCCACTAACTGGTTTGCTTGTCAAATACAAACAAGAAGGGAAGAGTAGGTTGCAGGGAGCTGTTCATGGTTCAGTCTTGTCTCAAGCGGTTGGTGTCCTTCCAGCCTTCGGCTCCACCAACTTAAGCCTGCCGTGTTTATCTTTGGACCTCTCACCTCACGTTTGTGTTGTAATTGCAGCAGCTCCAGCAATCACACCTTCACAGGATGCCATCCAAACCAGGAATGGCAAGGCTCCTCCCCCTGCGAAGATCTGCGGTCAGGGAGTCTGTTAGAGATTTCTTGTTGCTTTTCGTGCATGGGATCCGAGAAAGCATCTGTTATTTTCAACGGGCATCCTCGGAGAGTCTGCTGGCTAGCTTTTTATTATGTGTGTCCCAAACACACACTCCAAGGATCGGATACAACCGTGAGTTACCTGGGAGGAGGGTACCGCAGAGGAAGACTTGCCTCCATCAGATTGGGCTGTGGTCGCCTCTGTGAGAATTGATGTAGAAGCGCTGCCCGAGGCTCGCTCACACACCGCCCACTGTGGGCGGTACACCTCTAGGCAGATGGCCCCGGGTATCTCTGAGAATGCAGGCTGAGCATGAGCCAGTGAATGAGCCAGTCAGCGGCTTTCCTGCATCATTTCTGCCTCTTTCCTGCATCATTTCTGCCTCAAGCTCTTGCCGTGAGTTCCTGCCCTGATTTCCCTCAGTGATGGACTGTGATCTGGAATTACAAGCTGAAAATAAACCTTTTGTTTTTCCCAAGTTTGGTTTTGGTCGTGGTGTTTATTAAGAAGAAAGCAAACTAGAAAAGAGAGAGATTTCACCAGTGTGGAAGAATGGCCACTGTGTGACAGGTCAACTTTAGTTGTGTCTCAACAGCGCCATGTCTAGGTGGTCCTGGAAATTCAGAGGCCATGTACAAGTGTATTAGCAAAAAGCTGCTCAAAGCCTCTTCCTTGTAAGCCGGAGGAGATGTACATGGTACGTACACTGCAGCCTGAAGGACTGGGCTAGGTCAAGTTTCTTGGAGAGCCAATGGTGTGCTGCCTCCAGCTCGGAGAGCCAATGGTGTGCTAGCTCCAACTCTTCTTGGTTCTTGGTTCTTTTCAGCTCTTTAAGGAAAAAAAAAGTGTCCAGAGATGTTTCCACTTCGACTTTCTTCTTTTCATGGTAAGAAAACACTTTTTTTTTTTTTTTTTTTTGGTTTTTCAAGACAAGTTTTCTCTGTGTAGCCCTGGCTATTTTGGAACTCACTCTATAGACTAGGCTGGCCTCGAACTCAGAAATCCGCCTGCCTCTGTCTCCCAAGTGCTGGGATTAAAGGCCACCACTGCCTAGCTTAGAAAACACTTCTTTAAACAGCACATGGGCCGACACTAACGGATCATGAACTGGACACGAGTGACTGCTTGGAACCATCTGCGGTAGCCGGAAAGCTGGCCTGCTTCTCCCTGAGCAGTTTTGTTCTTATCTGTGGATGTTTGTAAAAGACAGGGGTGGGGATGGGGTTGGGGGTGAGGTGGGGTGGGGGAGGTGCGGTGCAAAATGTGAAATTGTTTTTGGAATGTGGGTGGTGCGTGTGATCTGGGTTCTCTTTCTTTGTAAACAGTCACGTTCCTTCTGCCGGGCTCTCAGAGGGTAGAAAGACGGTCCAAAGGAAGAGCGAGGCTCTCTTGTGCTGCGATGTCTCCCCACCCCAGAGCATTGGTACAGAGGCACAAGGCCATGGCTGTGTTTGCTTGGGACCACTGAATACATCCTACTAGCCTGATGGGGACATCACTAATTCTGCCTGGCGGGGAAAGGGTACAGCCTTTGGAGGTGCTGGCTCGGGACTCCCGCCCATTTCTGTCATTTCCTTGAATGACCCTCAGCAAAGCCTTATAGCTCTGGAGCCTCAGTTTCTCCAGCTTGGCCAAAATGAAACGTTCTCTTTTAGGGTGTGGCTTGCAGACTGTAGCCAAGAGACTTTCCAAGATTCTTTCCAAAGGCTGGAGTCTACCTGCCACGCCATCATCTCCTGCGGGTTATTTTCTATCTTCATGCTGATGTCACCACCACTATCTGCTGAGTGTTCCTTGTCCTGGGCGTGTCCTGAGTCTTCTACCTGAGTGACCTATTGAGCTATCAGCAGGGCGGGTTTGTGGCTGACATCTAGACCAGGAGACCTGAGTCCCAGTGGGGACAGGATTTACCCTTGACACCTGACTGGCAGGTGGCAGGATAGATTGAACCTCCAACCTTGCCTTTTCTGTTTGAGAAGTGCTTTGACCCTTCATTGTTTGTAAATATCTCATGCATTCGAGTGGAGGTCTAGTCCCACGGGCCAGGTCAGAGCCTCTGCTCAGGATCCGTCCCATCCCCATGCATTAGAGATAATCACATGATCTAGGGTTGACCGATCACCCGGTCTATCTCCCATCTCACCAAAGTTCAAAGTGAAATGCTCGATTTGGCCAGTGATCCCCAATCTTTGGGAACACGTTGGAGGAATCTTTTCGGAAAACAACTTTGAGATAGTAGAAGCCCACCAGAGAGGCTGAGGCAGAAAAGCACAAATGGCAGGTGCTGAGGGCAGAGGGCATTTGGAGCACCTAGACCAAGCTGTTACTAAAGCCACCTGCCTCCTACAAGGGGAAGTCCCCTGAGATGCCTGTGGTCGCACAGCATCCAACAGCACAGGCCAGAGACAGTCTGTCGTTGTAGTAGAGTTTCCAGCCCGTCTTTCCTGGAATACTTTCCTAGACTTCTGCGTGTATAGGACGTACGTGAAATGCATCCCATCTTCCCACCAAAGCTGGAACATATTTTTGGTATGGAACTTTGGCGCACAGGATTTGGTGGGGCTTCAGCTTGGCTCCTTGGATACAAGAAACTGCCAGTTGCTGCTGGAAAGGGAGGGGCCCTGACAGGACCTGGGGTTGGAGGGCAGGCGGAACCTCTGGCAGCCTTGGGCTAGGCACATGGTCCTTTCTTGCAAACTTTCTTCCTCTCTGTCCAGCCCACCAGCACTGCCTCCTGGGTTTCAGTTTCTCTGATATTCGAAGAAAGTTGGTCCATCAAGGCATGGACTCCCCCACGCAACATCCTTCCTGCCTCTGTATGGTCTCTTTGGAGACTTTTGGAAGAGTAGGGTGGGCTCGGCTCACCTTTGCTGACACACCTTGACTGCTAATCAGCATGCAGGTTCTTGTTCTTAGTCCTGTCACTGACACAAGTCCCAATGGCTATGCTGACAGCCCCTGAGTATCCAGTCAATGTGGGTCTTCCGACCCCTCAGGGGGTATTGAAGATAGCAGAGGTGAGGTTAACTCTCCGATAGGAAGAGTCAATCTCACAGTACCCCAAACTGCCACGGGGCCAGAGGCTGAGGACCAACACATGTGAAGGTTCAAAACTGAAACTGAGATCATGGAGTCTGTGGCCTGTACTAGTCAACTGCCACAGTGACAAAGGCACCGGGTCATTAACTTATGGTTTATTTTGACTCAAGCTTTAGAGGTGCAAGTCTCTGCTGTGCCAATCCATTGTCGGGAACCTGTAATGAGGCAGCAGAGCATGATGGGAACGTTTGATAGAGCCAAGTTGGCTGCCTTATGGAAGCCAAAAATCAGAGAGGGTAGTGGGGTGGGGAACCCATGGTCTCAAGGGTATCCCCTTAGTGATCTGACTTCTTACCACTAGACCCCAACTCCTAAAGCTTCCCTACCTTCCCAATAGTACCACAGACTGGGGACACGTGGGTCTCCTGAAGGCACAAAGTGCCAAGTCGGTGGTGGTCTAAGTGGGGGAGAGGGTCAAGAGAAAAGAAAATGCTACTCTATAAAGCAACCATGGCTAAGATAGGAACAGCCGCTGTCCAGAGAGCAGCAGGAAGACTGTCATGGACTCTGAAGTCAAGGAAGATGCTTGCTGCTAAAGCAGATGCAGTGAAGGCAGCCAGTGTGGTCATCCTGGAACACAGAAAGATGCTGCATCTAAAGCTGGAAGAAAGTATCAGGCGGAGGGTGGCAATGGCCCGAGGTCCCAGCAGGGCAGATCTCATGCACAGGTCCCGGTGTAAACAACTGTGGTTTATTCTGAGCTCAAACAGCAGAACATCAGTAGAAGGATTCTCATTCCACTCCCAGGGTCCGAGCACCTTGGGGGAAGTCATGTCATGTCTTTGAGCTTTAATTACTTTTTTTTCTGTGCAAAGTGTAGATGGGAACTGAGCCAAGCTGTGAAAGATACTGCAGAGATAAGTGAGAAAATGGGCATAATAAGACGTGTTTAAGAACAGCTAGACTTTGACTAACCTCTGTAAAAGTGTGTGAGTGTGTGAGTGGGTGAGTGAGTGAGTGAGATGTGTGTGTGGTGTGTATGTGTGTATGTATGTGTACCTGTGTATCCACATGCATGTGTGCATGTGTGTGTGTGTTGTGCATGTGTGTGTGTGCTGTATGTGTATGGTATGTGTGTATATGTGATGTGTATGCAATGTGTATGTGTGCATGTGTGTGAACCTGTGCAGCCATGTGCATGTGTGGCATGTGTGCATGTGTGTGCTGTGTGAATGTGTGCTGTGTGCGTATGGTGTTATGGTGTGTGTGTGATGTGCATAGTGCATGTGTGTGTGAGAGTACCTGTCCATCTGTATACATGTGTGGCATTTGTGTATGTGTGTGTGAGAGTACCTGTCCATCCGTATACATGTGTGGCATTTGTGCATGTGTGTGTATGAGTACCTGTATATACATGTGCATGTGAGGCATGCATGTGTGTGTGTGTGTGTGTGTGTGTGTGTGTTTTCATGGGCATATGAAATCCAGAGGTTGATGTCAGAGATGTCTTCCTCTATTGATATCCAGCTTGCTTTTTGAGACAGGGTCTCTCACTGATTTGGCTATGTTGGCTAGCAAGCCCCGGGGAGCTGTCTGTCTCTGACTCCCCAGTGCTGAGATTACAGGTACACGCTACCATGTCTGGCCTTTTATGTAGGTATTGGGGATCCAAACACAGTTCCTCATGCCTGTACAGCAGGCATGGTAAGATGGAGCCACCTTTCCAGCCCCTCGGTAAAAATGTGGAGTCACCTTCCCAGACCCTTGATAAAAATGGTATTTTTTCCTTTGTTTGGCAACAAAACAGCAAAGTGTCAGCCTCCTGCCAGTTTGTTTCTCCTTTGTCTGAGCTCAGCTAGCTGGGCCTCCATTTTCTGAATGTGTTCAGCTCACACCCAGCACCGGTGTCTCAGGATCCTCTGCCTCCATACTCTCTGTAGGACGCTGTGTGCGTGCACTGGGTCCTGGCTTTTCTCATATCTCTTTCCATGGCTAATCATTCCAAATTCCCTCTCCCTCCTCCCAGCCCTTCTCTTGGGGAAGAAGTTTAGCGTTTACATACCTTGTCTTATGCGGGTCTTGTCTTGATTTCACCCAAGTGCCCCAGCCCTATTTCTATAACTTTGTGTGATTTTGCTATTCACCTCATGGGAATGAAGTACCAACTCTCAGTTGATGTTGAAGGGAAACTTGAAGTCCGATGTAGCAGGCCCCAAACTCCTCTGACCAGCAAACCTTAGGCTAGTGAACTTACCATTCTGGCTCCTGACCCTCAAACCCAATTCTTTACATTGCAATACTTTGTAGTACTATTGTCCTGTCTGGTACATAGGTATTCAATAATACTGGTATATGTTTCTGCCGACGATACAACACAGCTAGTTTAGTTAGCATGCCTTCTCTTAAGGGCCTTTTGATAAGTTTCTTCCATGTTCTGTGGACTGGGTTTTGGGTTTGTAGTAGTTTGTTCTCTGTCGCTATAACAAAATACTATACTTTATAAAGAAAAGAGTTATCTGAGTCACATGCCTGGTAGCTGGAAAGTCCAAATACTATGTGGCTGCTGTCTTGGCAAGGGCATCCCTGGTGAGATCACAGCTCAGTAAAGAAGTGGGAAAGGATCTAGTTGTCTACAGAAGAGACCAAGCACATGTGGGTAGCCTTGCTTTATAATGACCCAATCTACTAAGAACCAACTTGCTGTGTAAACAGAGCCTTAATTCCTTCTGAGGGGCAGAGCCTCCTCCCTGCCCCCGCCATAGTGGCTGCTAAATGGCATGCCCACTGCCTGTCATGACAGAATGCTTCCGGTCCCCACAAGCACAAGGGTCTGTAGGCCTACAATCCCTCAGGGGGCTGGCAAGCTGAGAGGCCTCATCAGGTTCTAGTGTCTTTTATCTCCTGCAAGAACATCAACTCCAGCTACCTTGCAGCCAAGTTGGCCAGAAACCCAGCGTCCTTGTCAAATGATACCTGTTTACACAAATATCAGTTTCTAAGATCTGACGAGACAGGGCAGAACCCTGAAGTGGGAAAGCCTCCAGATTTTATTGAGCAATCAAACTGCTGGCCACAACCCCCGGGGAAGGCTGGAGAGAGCCATGGTTACAGGACAGCCTTTCTCTGGGGGAAAGGCCATACCACTGAAGAGCCCCTTGACTAATAGGTCTCTCTCCACTTTATTTTTCTGAGAACCTTTTTAGAATTTCATTGAGAATAAAAAAAAAAAAAAAAAAAACAACCCACATTTTGCCAAATTTGGCAGCCTCGCTCATAACCACAGGGCCTGGTCCTGGTGACCAAACCAGAGCCTCCTGGCCCCACTCACTGTTTATTGCTGGCAAAAGAGCATGCTGGGTTTCACAGTAAAAAGGGTTAGAAAATTGTATGAAAAGTCTCAGAAGACTCCCGGACATCAAATAGCTCTTACAAAACCAATGCTGTAATTAGTTAAGCATAAATGAATCAGAACCATATGGCTTGAAAGTTAAGGGGGAGAGAGTGGAAGGGAAGAAAATGTCCACTGGGATTTAATCAAACAAAAAAAACGCTGGAAACATTGTTGCTGTTCACCGAGCCCAGAGCTCAGCTGGGTTCCCCGATCTCTCTGAAGTACTTCTCTCCTTTTCTGATTCCTCCAAGGAACCAGGGAGGCTTATTCTGGAGGGGTTGGGGGAAGCATCCAGGCAGTGGGGCAGGTGTAGGGTGGAGATTAAGCTGGAGAAAGGTTTCCGTGGACAAGCAGAGAGGGTGGAGTGGAGGGGGGCAGCCAGCCTCTCATAGATTGGGGGCAGTTCCCTTATAGTGATGGTGTGGGTGCCTGCCTTGTATGGAGAAAATGGAAGCCAGGAATGACCTGACATTCTGGAGGCCCTGTATCCAGGGGCAGGCTGCGTCCTGAGCAATTTCAGAATTGCAAGCAATTTAGAATGGCTGATCTTAACTCATACGTGGCTGCCTTCCCTGACCACCCAGTCAGAGCCACCAGGCCCCCTCCCCAGCTTCCTTCTAGCCACTCTTAGACATTTGCCTTGGCCTTGTGGGACTTTTCAAAGCCTGACATGTTTCCAGTTTCTTCCATTGTCTCTGCCATTTATGTCTGGGATGTAGACTTCTGAAGAGAAATCTTGTCTTGTTCCTCTCACAATGTTCCCAGCATCTGACTTGGAGTTGTTGAATAAGAAGTATTTGAGGAATGAGTGAATGAAGGAGGAGTAAGTGAATGATGTCTAGGCCCAGAAGGGATTGTAGGAAGAGGAGAGAAGATGGGTGGGAGAAGGGACAGAAGCCAGGCCCCGTAGGGCTTTGCGGGGCTGAGTGGCTCCTGGAGGAACTGGAAAATCAGTAAAAGGACCAAGTGGAGACTGACAGTCAGCACTGGATTACAGTGCAAGGGGCCAGGGAGGGTGGGAAAGCGAGAGAAAGCCAGTGGCAGAGACCTGTTTGTTTAGCCTTCCCCTGCTGGCTCTTAAAGGCATGCAACACAGGGCTCTCTAGACGGCGGGCTCAATAAACACTGTGGAGTCCATAAATGATAGATGCTCTGGCTTGCGGCCGTTACATACAAGTCATCATTTTCTCATTTAGAAAATGGATCTTGAGGCTCGCTGTGGAAAAGCATCTTCCAGAAAAAAGAAAAAGAGAGATGTGTATGTCTGCGCCGACTCTGAATGTTTTCCCTGAACCCAACCTTCTCTTTCCGGAGGTTGGCTGCCCTTGGCAGCCGTCGGGTTACATGAAGCTGGGCTGGGGTTTCTCTGACATTTCGGCAGTCACGAGTGGGTGAGACGAAGCACCAAGTGGCAGAGCAGGCAGGTTGCTCAATGTCCCTGGAAGGCCTCCGAGGACAAGACTGTTATTTGGTGGGTGTTTTAGGTGCAGAGCCATCTTTATGTTAGGGGAGAAGTACGCAGCCCGGGCTCCGGAGCGCTTAACATCTGTGTTATTGCTGGAAGCCCTGGAGGAGCCTGGATTCGGCTTCCTTAGGGGGATGGCTGTGTCTCACGGAGAAAACCATTTCCCTAGTAGCAAACCCCACTCTCATCTGTTGCTTATCCTGATCCTTGGCTTCAGAGGCCCAGGCTGCAGGGGACACCCCTTTAATGTGCAGAAGGAACCCTGTTACCGGCACTGGCTCTTGTAGAAGTTCGCAGGCCCCCGTTTCCGCGGCACGCGCAGCCCAGGGGGTACTGTCTGTAACAGAAGCTCAGACAGATGTTGCTTGTCCAAGATCACAGTCAGGATCAATAGGTACGGGCTGCCTTCCCTCAGCTTCCATCACCCATAGTGATAAAAACCTTACAAGCGGAAGCCCTCGCCCATCCCCGCCCCCTTTCCACGATACTGCCTACTTTGCTCCCGCTAATCCTAAAGATTTTCCTTCCTGGATCGGAATGGCCACGCCCCCAGCTGAGCACCTGTGGGTTGGGATGCCTCAGGGGCCTGCAGACCATCCTGGTGGTATTCACCTTCCAGTAGTGACCCCTCCCTGTGCCCTCAATGGTCACCCTGGGTGTCCCCTCTATGGAAGCACAGCATTCATCCTCTCTCTGTTCCAGCTGCCAGGAAACTGGGTGACTATCACCCAGGCGGAAGCAACCAGGTCCTGCGAGGCCCGGAACCTTGAGTGACTGATTTGAGCTTGGGAAGGATGTCTTGTAGGAGGCTGTCCAAGCCAGAGGCAGCAGGTGGTGCGTAGGCCACCCATTCCCATGACCTCGAGAAGGCCCCCGTTGCAATTCCTTGGTCCCTGGCCATTTTCCAGATTTCCTTACTAGTCCCTGCCAACCCCATGAGCCCCTGATAGCCTTCCAGTAAATTCCATTTGATTACCACACAGCCTGCAATCAAGACTCTTGACTACCATACAACCGTTTGTTAAAAGAGAAGATTGAGCCAGATCCTGGCACGGGGCATCTTTGCGCCAGCAGATACTCTGGCAAGAAAGGGTTGTTGTACCTATTTTCCAAAGGGGAACCCTGAGGCGTAGGAAGCCGCAGGCTGTGCCTGGAGGTGCTCAGCTGCCCAGTGGCTTCAGCGGAACCCAACCCAGGACCTTCCGATTCCGAATCCCACCTTTTTTCTCTTGGGCATCTCATGGACTCTGGCTTGCAGGGCAGTGCCGCAGAGAGGCAGTGTTGGCTAACCCAGAGTTAGCCAACTAACTGCTGGTCTGCACTGCTGGTCCAAGACTTGGGGCTGGAAGAAAAAAAAAAAAAACACTTTCAAAAATCAAAATTTTGCTCATATACGTGAACACCTGCCAGGGTGGAATCTGAGGCGTTTGGTCTAAACATGGAAAGGCTGAGTTCACTTGCCCCAGAGGAGCACCTGTGGAGAAGGGAGTCGTGGTTTAACCCTTCCCTGGAGTGAGAGAGAGAGACTGGAGCCACCAGACTCCTTCTCTGGCCCTGGCAACGCCTGTGGCTTGTGCAGGTTCGACTCATGGGAGAGACTGCGACAGATTTGTCAACCTTGTGCCTTATTTTGTTTCTCAGATTTGGGGACATTTGAAAGAAATTCGGGCTGATGTGAAGACACCTTTTTAGTTCACTCACCTCCCAGGGGAATGGGCGAATTTAACAGATTTCAGGAATTTGGGGGTTTGGAACCTCTGAGATACCGAGCCTGTTGAATCTCCTCTCCGTTCTGCCTCTTCGAAGGCTCCTCCGGGTGATGATTTTCAGCAGGAGAGTACATCTGAGTAACTCCGTAGCGCAGACGGCATCCCAAAGAAACTATGTCCCTCGCTATCTCTCTTTGGCCCCATTCAGATTCCTGGACCCCTGCTCTCTCAAGAGCCCCTGGGCTCCCAGTTCTCTCCCTCCCGTCTGAATCACTCTGCCTCTGCAGACCCGGAAGGATCCACAACTCACGGTGGTGGAATGGTAATGTTTGGGACAGCAGCTGGGCTTCTCTGGGGGCCCTGCTCTTGGCTAAGGATGAGAGTAATGATAAGCCTAGGCTGTGTGTGCAGCCCAGGCTCCAGAAGGCCTGCTGGGGCAGAGTGAAAGGTGCCTCGGTAGGGGACACATGACCTTGACCTCAGATGTGGGCTGAGGCCCGGTAACTATCTGTAGCCACATGGCTAAGCTCTGGGCAGTTTGGGCTCACAGATACTCATGGAAGTCTGTTGTTTTTCATAGGATGCATTGAAATCTAGCTTCTTTGTAGTAACAAAGTGGCCAAGAAGAACAGCAACCCATTCCCAGTAGCTCAGATAAGAGGAGTTCAACGGGCATTGCTAAGGGATTCTTGGGGGAGAGAAAACAAGGTTTGCCCTTGTAGAAACTAAAAGCAGGCTGTCAACCTGACTTCTGCCTCTGCCTTTGAGGTGCTGGCTAGTCTTTCTCTGGAAGCAGCAAGCTAGCTTTTTTCTTTTCTTTCCTTCTTTCTTTCTCTCTTTCTTTTCTTTCTTTCTTTCTTTCTTTCTTTCTTTCTTTCTTTCTTTCTTTCTTTCTTTCTTATTTTTGCCACCTTGTAAGTTTCTGTCTCTCTCTACTTTTGGCTTACATCAAGATTTTAATGCCACTTCCAGCTCCTTCTCCACAGGATCAAGCATGTTTAACACCCTCTGTCAAAGGTTGTTGTCTCAGAGACTCTGGCTGGCTTCTGTGGGAGGATGCACCAGCTATCTAGAGCCACAGTAATGCTGAGTGACAGTCAGAGAGAGCTCAGGAGAAGGACTGACCTGGGTGAATGTGCCCCCTGGGTTGCTCAGCAGTTCAGGAAGGCTGGTGGAGCATAGCAGAGGTCTGTCACAGATCTACAGTCACTTTGAGCTGGCTGGGGTGTGGTGGTGGGGCTCTGTGAACCTTGGAGGCTCTTTCATATGCTGGACCTCTCCTGGGGCAGGCAGGCAGAACTGGTCCTGTCCTCTATGTCTTAGTCTCCAAGAGACTGGCTGGGTCCTATATGTGAGAAAACCAGAGCAACCAGTAGGAGAGGATTGGAAGATTATGCCATGGGTTCTGCTGTTGGCATGAGAGAGCCACAGGGCAGCCCAGAATCAGGAAGGGGGTGGGTAAGCTGTAAAGTCACACAGGAGAGAGCCCAGCTGCTGGGGCTATGGGGAACTATTTGCTTGTGCAAGACATTACTGGATCGCAGAAACATTCTGATTGGCTCTCGCTCAGCCAGGCCTATAGATCTTTGGTCCAGGTGCTTCATGGTCTGAGGCTTGGAAGTGTGCCCTGGAGTAAAGGAAGGACAAGGAGAGATGCAGAGTCAGTCAGGTCGCCTTAGAAACAGCCATAGGCGGTTACTCTTCTGGAAGCTCCCATTTTGAATTTGGATAGCTCATTTAAGCTGGATATGGGCTCTTCAGAGGTTTCAAGAATAGGACATTTAATATTTGCTTGAACCAATGAGTGGGTATTATGATTCTAGGTAGATTAATTGACTCATGAATGGGATTTGAAACAATGAGACCATCTGTGGTCTCTTTGGTTCGAGACAACAGAAGTTTTGGAAATTGGACGCCATCTTGTGAAACCTTCAAATGGGAGGACAGAAGAGAACACAACATGGTCCAGTGTCCAAGGTATTGATTGCTTCAAGCCATTCCTAAAACCCTCTGATCCTCAACTGTTTAAGTCCATGGCTTCACCCATTCTACAGTAGGTTTCCTGCCATTTTCTAATAGGGTTCTGATCAGTATATCCAGAAAAATCACAGGCATGCAGATCAAATGGGCGGGACTCCTAGACACACGGTCCTGGGTCCATCACTGTACACTGGCTGTGGAAGCCAGCACTGCTACGTTTGGGTGACTTCTTTTGGAGATGAGGACTTCCTGTGTAGCCCTGCCCAGCCTCCAACTCACAGACGTGCCCCTGCCTCTGCCTCCTGGAGTCTGGGATTAAAGACAGGCGCCACCACACCCAGTACGCTTGGATTCTCAGGGGACATAGTGTGATGGCAGAGACCTATTTAAAAAACATTCCCATTACTCTCAGTGCAAAGACCATGCCTCCTTTTCCTGAGTGCTGTGATTATTCTTGTTGGAGGGCAGCCCACCCCCACCCAAACCTCCCCATCTCCACTATCTCGAGGACACATATGCACACTCGCACACACACACACACACACACACACTCATATACACATTTATTCACACACATACACTCTCCTACTCTCACACACACTTATACACACAGGGACAAATACACAGCCACACACACAT
>JADRCC010114778.1:0-14702 GCA_019843855.1 Hylomyscus alleni
TTCTTTTCTTTTCTTTTCTTTTCTTTTCTTTTCTTTTCTTTTCTTTTTTTTGGAGGGGAACCTGGGAAAGAAGATATTATAAATAAAGAAAACATCTAATAAAAAATAAATAAAAATAAATAAAAAAAGAAACTCAAAGGAAAAAAATATATGATTATCTCATTAGATGCTGAGAAAGCATTTGACCAAGTTCAAAAATAATCCCTTCATCATAAAAGTCTTGGAAAGATCAGGAATTCAAGGCCCATACTTAAACATAGTAAAAGCAATATACAGCAAACCAGTAGCTAACATCAAACTAAATGGAGAGAAACTTAAAGCAACCCCACTAAAATCAGGGACTGGACAAGGCTGCCCAATCTCTCTCTACCTATTCAATATAGTACTTGAAGTCCTAGCCAGAGCAATTAGACAATAAAAGGAGATCAAAGGGATACAAATTGGAAAGCAAGAAGTCAAATTATCACTATTTGCAGTTGATATGATAGTATACTTGAATCACCCAAAAAATTCTACCAGAGAACTTCTAAACCTGATAAACAACTTCAGCACAGTAGCTGGATATAAAATTAACTCAAACAAATCAGTGGTCTTCCTCTACACAAAGAATAAACAGGCAGAGAAAGAAATTAGGGAAACAACACCCTTCACAATAGTCACAAATAACATAAAATACCTTGATGTGCCTCTAACTAAACAAGTGTAAGATCTGTATGACAAAGCTTCAAGTCTCTGAAGAAAGAAATCAAAGATCTCAGAAGATGGAAAGATCTCCCATGCTTGTGGACTGGTAGGATTCATATAGTAAAAATGTCCATCTTGCCAAAAGTAACCTACAGATTCAATGCAATCCCCATTAAAATTCCACCGCAATTCTTCACAGACTTAGAACAATTTGCAAATTCATCTGAAATAACAAAATCCTAGGATAGTGAAAGCTATTCTCAACAATAAAAAAACTTCTGGTAGAATCACCATCCCTGACCTCAAGTTGTACTACAGAGAAATTTTGATAAATACTGCATGATATTGGTATAGTGACAGGGAGGTAGATCAATGGAATAGAAATGAAGACCCAGCCGGGTAGTGGTGGCGCACGCCTTTAATCCCAGCACTTGGGAGGCAGAGGCCCGCAGATTTCTGAGTTTGAGGCCAGCCTGGTCTACAGAGTGAGTTCCAGGACAGCCAGGGCTACACAGAGAAACCCTGTCTCGAAAAACAAAAACAAAAACAAACAAAAAAAAAAAACAAAAAATAACAAAAAAAAAAAAGAAAAAAAGAAATGAAGACCCAGAAATGAACCGACACACCTATGGTCACTTGATCTTAGATAAAGGAGGTAGTTTCTTCATATATCAATGTGCTGAAAATATCTATGAATGTAAATTGTTATCTTTATATTAATAATTTTAATTAATTAATTTTATCATGGGAAGTTCTACAGAATGTCAATTTTAGAAAGTAATTTTTTTCCTCTAATATCACCTTTGTGTGTACAATAAAAGGCAGCTTAACAGTGTGTAGGAAGGTGACTATGTAATGTGCTCAGGACTAGCCCAACTTCAACTCTGTAGTCCTGAATCCTGACAAACCAGGGAATGCCAATTTAATATGTATATGTTCAATCCTAGTTTCACTATTTATTTTGTTTAAATTTGTTAGGACATTCACTCTTGAATATATAATGGGATGGAATGGGGTTAGTTTTGTGTTTGTTTGTCTTAAGATATTGTCTCATGAGACTTTAATTCACTATTTTAGTGAGAATGACCTTGAACTTCTGGTCCTCTTTTTCTGTCTCTGCAGTTCAGGGATTACAGACATATAACAAGAATTAGTTTATGCACTGAAGGAGCCTGAACCCAGGCCTTTGTGTGTGCTAGGGCATCATTCTTTGAACTGACCTACATGTTGAGGCTTTTGAACATATCTATACACATCCTAAGATTCTCAGGAGCTTATTTTCTTTGTTACATTTCAAATGCTATAAATAGCATCTGATAATGTCTACATTTACCATTCTGCTTAAGTCTATGTAGCTTTGACTCTTCTTGGAATCCAGGCATTCTGATACCTTTTTGTCTGGCTTTGTGAGCTAATATATTTATCCTATGACAATTTTCAATTTGCCTGAATATCTGTGCTTTGATGTATTCTATTCCTCTCAAGTTGTCATGCAATCTATAGATTAAAAATACATGTATCTGATAGCCCCAGTGGTGTCCCTTTTACATACAAAATAATTATTTACTTTATTTCATTTTTGTTTGTCTATAGAAAAAATACATTCAAGTGGGCAAGTACTTCATGTTAAGAAAACAATACCTTTTCTCATTTTAAATTTTGGCATGATATTCCAGAGGGCCAAATTTTTGATGTGACTTCTGTTCCACAGTCTTTTGGAATAAAAATATCTTATCAGAGCTCTGATAGTTCATCAATTTAAATAAAAATTGTGCTTCCTGTTGCACTGGAATCTTGATTGGCTTTTAATTCCAAAATCCTATGCCCCCGGAGTATTTTTATTCATACAAATTAGCTATATGGGACTTTTGTTAGATACCTATTTTCAACTGGAAGTACGATAATCCTCATTTTAATAACATGGCTTGTCGCCTAGCAAATATGTGTATCCTAATCCACTCGAATTTATTTAGATTCTCTAAACACTCCCTTAGATATCTTTTCTTTATTAAAAAGTACAATGTTTATAAATAACTATTTATTTTAATTTAGAACTTTGTTAAAATTGAAACATTTATAAACAACTATTTATAAGCTCAGTATGATCTAAAGCAACTTTTTGGTAGGTCTGTAGACCCTGTGTATTCATCCATTCTATCACAATGAGCCACACATAGCCACTGACCAAAAGGCCACTATAATTCTATTACCTGGATTTGTCTCTGCCATACAAGCAACATTAGCGTATGATTCTAGAAATGCTATTAGCTGAATAATAATAATAATAAATGCTAAATATGGACATTTAAAGATTTTTAGAAGATCTATTAATTAATTAGTTTGTCTCCATAAAATTCCATCTTCATGTTTAATGTCCCATTTGGATTGTTAACAGGCAGAAAGGAGGAGAAAGGAGAGAATTTAGGTAGCTTCATATGTGTATTCACCATCAAGTGACTGAACAAAATTTTATAATGTAAATGTACTCCTGAGTACATATATTCACCATAAATATGTTTATAGGAATTTCTTGAAAAGAAGAAATGCACTAGCCTTTGTTGTCTAAGGAGTGTTATGACTTATTTTATGTTGTTGTAATTCAAACTGAGAATTTTGAAATGATGAACTGAATATATATGGTAAAAATAGAAAAATAAAGGGCATTGGAGCATGTCCTTTTGAATAATGACAGATATGTTCAATAAGCTTCCATGTCGTCAGAGGGTTCTATTCATAGTGATAATGGCAAAGTCACCATCGTACTAGTACATAAACATAGGCTACAATCTCTTTTGCATTCCTTATAACTTGAGTGAGGTTAACAAATTTTCAAAACCTCTCAACATATCTGCTAAAAGGCATTTGGATAAATACAACTATCCTCAGATGATCTGAAGCCGATAGAACAAAAGTATGTTGATATGCCAACTTATCTCAGTGCTGTGCATTTTGTTTAATACATGATTGTAGTCATAATTGTAATTGGAGACTCTCTCCTTGAACTTCCCTGCAGTATTCCCCAATGCACTCTCATTATGCATATGTATAAGTTCTGTGCTGGAGCATGACATCAGGAGTTGTCTACATTTACATATTATACAAATCATACTCACATAGAACAGTCTTTAACTTTCTGCATTTCATTTAAAACTAGCTACTCCTACCTGCTTTTCCCACTAACTTCGTGTCACATATTTTTCTTTTTTGTTAGTGGAAGTGAAAAAATAATAGATTTAATTTGCCCATTAAGATAATTTATAATAATGAAGCTTCTTTAGAGTTATTATTCCAGAAAATTATTCCAAGTTAATTTTTAACAAAACTTGAAATGAGTACCAGTGAGAAAATGAGATGAGAGATTGTATTAGCTGAAGATTATCTCATATTTTCCCAGTGCTAGCATGGAGTAGCCATTGCATAGCTGCTGAGCTTTCTTTTTTGTACAGAGTCAAAACATATCAATACTATTCTATTGCTTTACAGATCACTATATACACTGACCTAGTGGACCATGTACAAGTGGGTACTGTTCCCATCAGAAATGTCAAAATAGCATCATTGATTACTTTAAAACTATGCTTCTAAACCTCAGCCTTTGTCTTAGAAAGATTATGGGCCACGGTAGGAAAAAAATTAGCTAAGAGGCAAAGTGAGCCTGTGTGGGTGGAAGTCCTTCTTATTAACACACAGGACTTTAATCTCCAGGGCCCATCTACCCTGCAGTAAATTCACTTAGAAAAATAAAATGTCATTTAATTGACAGGCAAATTGCTTAAATTCTGTGTGACAAACTCAAAGAAATATATTCCATAGATGGAAAAAAAAAGAAAGAAAGAAAAAGGATACAAATTAAATGTTAATTATAAAGATGATTAAAATGTAATAATACACAAGATTCATCCAGCTCCTGAGTAATTGACACAAAATTATATAAATTTGGGATATATAATCACAATCAAACTAATATTATAAACTTAAAAAATAAATTACTTAAAATTGATGCTTAGGTTCCACTGTGGTGACAGCTATCTACTAAATCTGTAGAGAATGCTAATTTGATAGCAATGACTTGTATTTCAAAGTCAATTCAGATTTTTAGGTTAATTGGCATCCACTTAACTTGTGAAGTCTACCTTGTTAAATATAAAAATTTGAAAAAATTAATGTCAATGGATGTGAGAAAACCATCTGACACACTGTAGCAATTAACTACATCAAACTCAAATGCAAAAGCTCCTATAAGTTGACAATAGATGCCAACTCCCAAGTTTGCTCTTAAATTTACAGATCAATCATGTGTTACAATGAAGGGCAGACAAACAACCTGCCATGTCATATAGGAGTAAATCCAAAAGAAAATGATGATGCAAAGGTTGTAATAGCAAAGAACAAAGTGCATGATGGGAAAATAATAGATACTTTCAAAATTGTCTTGTACCTGCTTCTCAGTTCACCAAATGTTGAATTTTTGTTTTACACTCTGTAGGACATCTTCACTTTTTGTGCAATATGCTTCCTTTAGTACGAAGTCACTCACATAGGAATATTTGGAGTCAGAGGATGATATATATGAAAAGTTTCAGTACTACTGTTATGTACTACTCTGGGGCTTTTTAGACTCTACTGATATATATATATCCTCATTCGTGGTCCTCTGCATTGGTGTTTGAAACACTCAAGTGATTTCTATCATAAAGAAAATATTTACATAGAAAGCTTTCATTATAACTGAAGTACTAACTCCCCTCACACCTCACCTACAACAGCAGAAGCAACAAACAACCATCTCCCTTTTCAATAAAGGTCTTTGGTAAGTACAGCTGATTTTGAACTTGTTAGCTGATAATGATCATTTCTGTAGAGGGCTAGGATTAGGAAGGTACAGGGACCCTGGTTTATGTGCTTCTGAGGATGGAGTCCAGGCCATCATACACATTTGGCAATATAGGCAGGCACTCAGTTAATGAGTTATATCCTATATCACTCGATGTATTTTTGTAAATAAATAAGGGCAGATACAAGTAAGTTAACAGCAATGATGTGAAATAAAGTGTTTGTGGACCAAGACAGAGAGTTCAAAGAAACATGTGATCATAAAAATGGCATGAAGATGGAGTTTAAGTTCCCAAAGATCTTTACATATTTTAGTAACTCCTTAGATCCATGAAATTAAAGAATTTGTGAACCAGCCCAGTACTTGATTGATGGCATATTGTAATGTTAGACATGCAATTGCCTTTATCTCCTTTGGTACAATGTCAAGACAAAAAAAAAAAAAAAAAAAAAAAAACCCTTAAGTATCAGTGGTATAGCTTTGCTGTTTGCTCTCCTTCACTTCCTGCACAGTATGTAAATGATATATCTTCAGTTTCCCATGTTTAAGAAGAAAAATTAATAGCACCTTCTTGTTTGCACTTATGTAGCAATGAAACATGGTGGGTTATCTGTAGATCTTGGAATCTGGTATATAATTAAAAATGCCAATCCATATATTCACCTGCCAAATGGATTCTGAATTCTGTCAAAAAATGAACAAAATCTAATGAGCATTTGTAGTATTAGACTACCTTTATAGATTTTCATCCACTCATTCCATCATTCTATCCACTCATTCATTCTTCCATTAAGGAAATTACTTTGAGTTCTCATTGTCCTTCTTCTATGATAAGTGAGGTTAGAAGGCAATGACAAGATACACAAAGAAGGTCTCTCGTCTTACAAAGAATGCAGTCTTACTATATGTATTTGATGTATAATTGCAAACACCGAGTACCAAGCACTTACTACAAGACAGTCTCACTCAAAGCATAAGAACAGTAGAGGGAACTCTCATCAGCATCTTAGTTTGCAGAGGAAATATCGCAGGCCTTTAGTCTTAATACCTGTGCTAAAGATGGAAATTAGTACAAAGAGCAGCATGTCCAAAAGTACAGATGTGAGGATGAATAACTATGAAAGCTTGCATGAGTTAAAAATGGAGAGAGATACATATGAAACAGGAAGGGTATAACTGTAGGTGAAAGTGGGACCCAAATCATTCCAAGCTTTTTTAGCTGCAATAAGGGTTTTGGTTACTCTCTGACATGAAATGAAGACTGTGTGGAGGAATTTAAGCTTGGGAGCTACTTGAAAGGAACTGACTGTATTTCAACTTTTAGTGCAATGCAAAGAAAATGTAAACAGAGGTAGATAAAATTATTAAGAGCCTACTGCAGAATTGCAAGAGTGTTAAAGAACTGACTGAGTTTGGTTTTAAAGGTTACTGGCTCTTAAGCTAGAGCTCCTGTTAGATGAACTGGATGTATGAAGTAACTACACAAAGAACAGTTGAATGGATCACAGTTTTTCAATTTTAATTTACAGCAAACTGATCTGTATGTTGTCGTATACTTCATTCATGACAACTCTGTACAGGAAGTACCATTATTTTCATTTTGAAGATGAAATAACTAAGATGTGAGTCCCATCTATCACAGCCACATAATGTTGAGATAGTGGAGCAAGGGTCCAAGTCCAGGTAAATTAAATTCAGAGCATTTAGTAACTGCCTTGGGTAAAAAGAAGCAATTGAAGGTTTGGTGAGGTGGTCTAGTGGGTAAAGGTACTTGCCTAGGAAACCTGGAAAACTTAAATCTGATTCTGGTAACCACAGAGAGGTAGAAGGTAAGAACTGACTCCAAAATGTTGTACTCTGATCTCAACAAAATATTGCACATATGCACACTGGTAACATCATCAATCATCATCATCATTATCATCACCATCACCATCACCATCATCATCATCATCACCATCATCATCACGATCATGATCATGATCATCATCATCATCATCATCACCATCACCACTACCACCACTAGTTAATAGTATAAGTAGTAACAGCAGTAGTAGTAGAACTAGTCGTAGTAGTAATGGAAGAAAAAGGAAAGAGGTAACTGAAAAGAATCATTTGAACATGAAGTTGAATGAGATTTGAGAGCTAGCAATGTTATAATTAACTAGTAAATCACAGAGGAAAAGGTAAGGACAAAGACATTGTGAAGAACAGCAGAGATGTGAGTCTGAAGCAAGATCTCAACGAATCTTCTCAAGAGCAGATGGCTTAATCTCTTTATGTGAGAGATGTCTCAGTACTTCATATGAAAAATAGTTGGAAATTCTTGAGAAACAATAGGAAAATGAGCAATTGATATAATTGACATTTTCACTGATTGCTAATTCTACATATACTGCTACCATTAATTTTAAGGGGTCATTGAAATGTGACAGTTGAATTTAGAGGAAAGACTTTCTGGGTTGTGTCCTTTATCACTTGGAATGATGAAACAAAATACCACAGATCAAGTTATCAATAAACAACAAAAAATGTGTGTGTTCAAATTCAAGAAGCTAGAAATTTCAGGATCAAGATTCCAGTAGGTTCCATGTCTGGTAAACACCTATTTGAATGAGATGGCCTACCTTTCCTTCCTTCTTTTCTTCCTTCTTTCAATTCTTCCCTCCTCATTTTATTTATTTATTTGATTTTTTGTTTGTTTGTTTGTTTATTGAGGTTACATCTCACTCTGCAGCCACAGCTTGTCTGAAATCCTGTGTATGCCAGGTTAATGTTAACTTCCTGGCCATTCTCTTGCTTCTGCATCACTTACTGCTAGGATTACAAATACAAACCATCATGCCTATGCTACGTAAATTCTATTAAAAGGAAACACTAGACTGTCAACTTTATAATGAAAAGGAAAGGTAAAATAAAAAACCAACTTCTTATTTTTAATTCATAATTTTATTATTGATAAATAACAAAGGAATATACAGGCTATGAGCAAGATTAACTGTAAGACCAAAGCAGAAGTTATGAAAAGAAAGACAGAAAATAGGAAAAAATGAGACAGAGACACAGGGGCCATCAGCAACTCCATTTTGCCTGTGGGAGTGAATGCTGGGTCAAGCAGAGAAGAGTTGGTGAGGAAGATTTGATTTCTTCACAGCAGACATTGATTTCTCAAAGATACATATGGGCATTTGGAAACCTAAGAAGGTGTTTACCAGTTTTCTTTTTGTCAGGCGTCTTCCTCATCTGACTATAATCAGATTCTTGGTGGTGATTGACAAGACAGGGAATCAGAACTTGTTTTTGGTTGTTTCTTCCCAGAGCACAAGTCTCATAAAGAAGACCTTCATGTCACCTAAACTTATAACCATGCATGTACTAAGATGCTCAAATTGTGATTAGAGAGTCAACATATGAATTTTTATAAACTTCCTTTATGTGTATATGTGTGAGTGTATGTTTGTTTGTGTAATACATATGTGTGAACATGTATGTGAAGGTCAACCTTAAATGCTATCCCCAGAAATGTCATTTACTTCCTTTGAGAAGAAATCTTTTGCAGGGCACATTGGTTAGACTCTAAAGACTGGGCATCAAATGCAAAGGATGCTGTTATTTCTACCTCTTGTGCATTGAGCTTACAGTTATGTAACAGCACATTCACTATTTTTATGTGGGTCCTCAAGTAGAATTCAGGATATTGAACTCATAAGGCAATTATAAGGCCAACCGAGGCATTCCCTTAGCTGATATGAGTTAAGTGACTTACAGACATACATTCTACATTTCTTAGCCATAATGCAATGAAACTGAAAACTGATAAAACACTTAAATATTAACTTTCTCTGGATGAGTTAAACATTCTTCTTTAGACAACTCTTAAATGAAAGACAAAATTTTACCCAATGAAGAATATTAAGAAAATACCATGAATGAAAATAACACTCATGCTGGCTTGTGTTAAATAAAATTTTCTTATATAATGTTCTTATTTATGTATATATAAGTCAGAAGATTGCTTCTGAGAGTTGGTTCTTTCCTTCCACTGCATGGGTCCCACAGACTGAACTCAAATCATGAAGCTTGGGATCAGGTGCCTTTACCTGCTAACCCATCCTGAAGATCCTGCAATGATTTATCATTATTGTCAACTTGACAACCTTTTACCATCTATGCAACCACCCCTGAATGTGTCTGTGAGGATGTGTGCATAGTCTGAAACTTGGAGAAAAACCCCTGCTTATGGAGTGGGTAACATCTTCTAAAAGGTCTAAAGAGAAAGTGATATCACCTGGCTTCTTCACTTCTTTCTCAGTGAATGTGACTTTTGTCATTGCTATGATTCCCTGCAGCTCTCAGACTCCAGCATCTTTAACTTTCAGGGAGGACTGGACATCAGAGCTTGTCCAGGAACTTCCAGGTCTTCAGCACTGTATTGGAAATGATAAATCATCCAACTTTAAGATATGTGATACTCCTGGCTTTGTGTCTCTGTAGCACATTAGTCACTGTTAGACAACCCTATGGGCCTGATAATTGTAAGCCAGTGCAATACATTTGCTTTTCACAGTGTGTAGATATATCTTCCCTTCTCCAGTTGAAGACCACACATCTAGGAAGATTTGGGAAGCACAAATTGGTCTTTAAGGACTATTAAAAATTGGACCCAAATTTGGTAAATTTGTGAAGAGTTAGGGAAGGGTGAATGTGATCAAAATATGGTGAATCAAACTCTCAAAGAATTAATATAAATAAAACATAATAACAAATAGAAACAAACACATCAAATGCCTTCATCAAAAATCTATAAAGAAGTTATGATCCATGTAAATCCTTTTGGGTTTTAGTTATCTCATGCACAATGATATTTTCTAGTTTCATCCATTTATCTGCAAAATTCATAACATACTCAGTTTTAATAACTGAGTAGTAGTTCATTGTATAAATATACCATATTTTTTTTTATTCATTCCTCTGTTGAAGGACACCTGGGTTCTTTCCAGCTTTTGGCTATTATAAATAATTCTGTCATGAACATAGTGAACCACATGTCCTTGTGGTAGGGTAAAGCATCTTTTGGGTATATGCCCACAAGTGGTATAGCTGGATCTTCAGGCAGGACAATTTTCATATTTCTGAGGAATTGCCAGATTGATTTCTAGACTGTTTGTACCAGTTTTCAATCACACAAGCAATGGAGGAGTGTTCTTCTTTGTCCATATCCTCACCAGCATCTGCTGTCACGTGAATTTTTTGTCTTAGCCATCATGATTGGTGCAAGGTGGAATCTCAAGGTTGTTTTGATTTGCATTTTCCTGATCCTCTAAGGATGTTGAACCTTTCCTTAGGTACTTCTTGGTCATTCATGATTCTTCTGAATAAATTTCTCTGTTTAGCTTTGTACCCCATTTTTAATGGAGTTATTTGGTTCTGGATTTAACTTCTTGTGTTCCTTGTATACTTTGGATTTTAGTTTTCTATCAGATATAGGGTTAGTAAAGATTTTTTCCCAATCTGTAGGTTGCCTTCTTTGTCAATTGAAAGCGTCCTTTGCCTTACAGAAGATTTTCAGTTTTATGAGGTCCCATTTTTCAATTGTTTATCTTACAGCCTAAGCCATTGATAGTCTATTCAGGAAAATTTCCCCTGTGTTGATATGTTCAAGGCTATTTCCTACTTTTTCTTCTGTTAGATTCAGTGTATCTGGTTTTATGTGGAGGTCTTTGATCGACTTGGTCTTGAACTTTGTACAAGGAGATATGTATGGATCAGTTTCCATTCTTCTCCATGCAGACTACCAGTTAGACCAACACCTTTTTTTGAAGATGCTTTCATTTTCCACTGTATTGTTTTGACTTCTTCATGAAAGATCAAGTGTCCATGGGTATGTGGGTTTATTTCTGAGTATTCACTTCTCTTCCATTGATGGACCTGTGTGTGGAATGTACTCACTGATACGTGGATATTAGTCAAAAAATTCAGAATACCCATGATGCAACTCATAGACCACATGAAGCTTAACAAGGAGGGGGTCCCAATTGTGGATGCTTCAATACCACTTAGGAGGGGGAACAAAATAATCATAAGGAGGCAGAGGGAGGGAGGGACATGGATGGGAGTGGGGAAGGGGAGGGAAAAAAGAGAAACATGATCACATATTGGGGAGACAGGAGAGAAACCCAGAGGGCTAGGAAACTGGATAGAAATATGCAACAGTATGGTGTGGGGAATTGTGGGAGGGAGGTGAACCACTAGAAAGTTCCAGACAAAAGGGATGTGAGAGGATCCCAGGACCCAACGGTGGATGCTATTAGCCAAAATGACCAATAGCAGAGAGGTAAAACCTGAAGAGACCACCTCCAGTAGATATACATGACCTCCAGTTGATGGATGGGGCCATCTTGTGGGGCAGTGGGCAGTTCTGACAGCCGGAGTCCAGTAGAGCAGCCACCTCGGAACTCTGGAGACCCACTAAGCAAAGTAATTTGTTCACAAGGGACAGTAGGTGTTCAGTGATTTGTGCCTGAGACCAATGGCTCAGATTTCAGCCCAGACCCCTCACAGCTACCCCTGCAGGAGATGTGTGCTCTATCAGGCAGACACTGCCTCAAACTTCCAGTATTTTAGTTGGACCTTATACACAATCATCTGACCACAAGCCAGGCATGCCACAACCCATACAATAAAAGGGGTTGTTTGCCCTTCTTCACTCTCTTACTCTTACCCTTCTCCTCTTGCTCCTCACTCTCTCTTACTTCTCTCCCCTCACGCTCTTACACTCCTACTCTTCTCTCTAACTCTTACTTCCTCTTGCTCTTTCTCTCCTCTCTGCTCTTTGTTCTCTTCTCTGCCTTTCTCCCTCTCTTTCTTTTCTCTCTCTCTCTCTTTCCTCTCCTTTCTTTCTCTCTACTCAACCAGCATATATCTCCTTGCTACAATAAAATAACTCATTCATACATTGCCTCCCTTTTAATTAAGGCGCTGTGCAACAAACAGGCCAGCCCCAGGGAGAGAGAGAGAGAGAGACCTGGGTCTCAGCAGTAGGCCCCCTGCCTCCAGAGGGAGAGAGAAAGATCCTCAGGTCAGGGCTGCAGACCAGGCCCCCTGCTTTCGGAAAACATCATCTCAAAAATTTTGACCCAGAATTGTTCCTGTCTAAAGAGAATGCAGAGACAAAATGGAGCAGAGACTGAAGGAAAACCCATCCAGAAACTCCCAACTTGGGATCCATTCCATGCATAGTCACCAAACCCTGACCCTATTGCTGATGGCAAAATGAGCTTGCAGAGTGGAGCTTGGCATGACAGTCCTCTGAGAGGCTCTACCAGCACCTGACTGAGACAGATGCAGATACTTATAGCCTACCATTGAATTGAACCCTTTTGGAAAAAGAAGAACTGAAGGAGATGAAGAGGATTGTAACCCCATAGCATGAACAACAGTTTCATATAACAGAATCTCTCAGAGCTCCCAGGGACTATGCCACCAACAAAAGGGCATAAATGTATTGGCCTGTATCCCCTGCTACACATGTACCAGAGGACTGCCTTGTCTGGCCTCAGTGACAGGGGATGTGCTTGGTCTTGTGGAGGCTTGATGCCCCAGAAAATTGGGATGCTAGAGGGTTGATGTAGGAGTGGGTGGGTGGGTAGGCAAGCACCCTCTTAGAAGGGAAGCTGGGAAGACTTAAGGTGCTCATGCAAGAGGGACCAAGAAGGGGTCAACATTTGAAATTTATATAAATAAAATAATGATTTTAAAAGTAATTATAATTCAAATGCAAAAGTGAAAGTAAAAAAAACAATGAACTCATCTATGTTAAAAAACAGAAAGTTAATATAATGAAAAAGTTAAGGATGCTGTTTTATTAAGTAGAACATCAGAAAATCTAATTAAAATATTAGCAGATGGTGATGAGGAGAGGGTGAGAAAGAAATGGAAAAAATGTCAATCAAGTAAATATAAATTTTTATGGCATGACAACCATGAGGTTTAAAAACACTTTAGGAAACAAACAAGAGCCAATTTTTGGAGTAGTTTACAAATATGTGAAAACTATGTTAAGATGGACACATGTCCCTGGAATGATAATCAGAGCATTTCTGTTGAACATATCTGTGGGAGGAAAGAAAATTTTTCAAAAGTTAGCATCTCAGTCATCCAAGCCAAACTGACTTCATACTAAACTCAATCTCCAAAACTATTAGACATAAATAACTCCGGTGCCATTTAAGCTCTTTCAGAAATCAAGAAGTAAAACTGTGTAACAATTTTATTGAAGCTGAATGTGTGAGGCCTGGCATTACATAAAGACACAGACTCTTGTTATAAGGTGGGGAGTAGCTGGAGAAGAAATCTAATATCAATTTCTGGCCACCTCACATATATGGGTGTATACCTCACCACACACTCACACACTAAGTTCAACCTTTATCTCCACCAAATTTATTTTCTTATCAGGTAACTATGAGATGTTTGTCTGTCTGTGAATTTGACTATATGAACTCCTTATTATTAGAAAATGTGCTTTTCCTCCTAAGTCTATGGTGCATTTAAAACTGAACAATCTTGTGCTGCAGGTCCCCTCAAGGGTGAGGGTTAAGGCTGATGAAACATGAAGTCTAGTCCAAGTCATGGAATCATCTTTCAATTCTCCACTCCCTTTAACCCATACAGAAAGCCCACCAAACCTTTTTTTTTAATTAGATATTTTCTTTATTTATATTTCAAATGTTATACCCTTTCCTCATTTCCCCTCCAAAACGCCCCATCCCATTTCCCCTACCCCTGCTCACTAACCAACCCACTCCCTGTTTCCTGTCCTGGTATTCTCCTATACTAGGGAATCCAGCTTTCACAGGACCAAGGGCCTCTCCTCTCATTGATGTCCCACAAGGCCATTCTCTCCTAGATATGCGACTGGAGCCATGGGTCCCACCATGTGTACTCTTTGGTTGGTGGTTTAGTCCATGAGAGCTCTGGGGGTACTGGTTGGTTCATATTGTTATTCCTTCTATTGGTCTGCAAACTCATTCAGCTCCTTGGGTCCTTTCTCTAGCTCCTCCACTGGGGACCCTGTACTCAGTCCAATAGATGGCTGTGAACATCCACTTCTGTATTTGTCAGGCACTGGTGGAGCCTCTCAGGAGACAGCTATATCAGGCTCCTGTCAGCAAATACTTGCTGG